>WKFP01015212.1:1511306-1525306 GCA_011057875.1 Pterocles orientalis | reverse complement strand
AAAAAAAAAAAGTCTGTTTTCCAGATGTTTGATATAAGAATTACAATGGAACAAACTGTTCATTAAGGGCAGAAGGGGGGAACATTACAAGATAACAAGTTAGCCGGCAGAGCTAATGGAAGCCTTTGAACTGCCTGCTCTGTTTGGGAGCTGCCTTTGAATAGTTGTGTTTAGGAAAGGCTAGAGACAGCAGCCTGCCTCACTGATCTGCACCCTTCCAGGCAGAACAGGCAGAAGGGCCAGTGCGATACTGCAAGTGAGTTCAAGGAGGGGGAGAAGCTCTGGAAAAGATGACATTTCAGAGGAGGGTGATAGGCTTTATATAATACACATACTGCTTCAGACTGTTCATATGAAGAGTACTTTATTTTTAATTTCTAAATCTGCAAAATTCTGAATCTTGACCCTTCCTTCCTTGGGTGTAGTTATGTCTCTCTTTTGCCTATCCTCTTAGAGCACTGCCAAGGAAATTTTCCTAATTACCCAAAGCAGTTAAAAGATGCACAGATAAGACTTCCCCCCCCCCCCCCCCCCTTGTGCATTAATTACACCTGCCTGGGCACATACCTGTATGCCGTGCTGGTGTGCTTCTAGGGCTCTGTCCTGCAGGGAGGAGGCGTGTGGAGGGGTGTTTTACAGAGACCACCCCAGCCCTTTTTTGCAGCAGGTGTTGGAACAGACATAAAAAAAAAAATCCCTCTGGTTCTGTTAAGACATGTAAGAGTAAAGTGCTTTGTCAAGCTGCATGAATTCTTAATCTTGGGGATGCCAAAACAAGTGCAAAATGAGCCATTTTCAAAATCTGGTAAAAAAGATTCATCTGTTCAGTGTCTAACTCTGGTGTCTGTCAGGGAAAGGTGTCACAGGGATTTCCAAGGTGCAGGGAACACACCAAGGCTATGGGAGGAAAGGGAAAGTGGCCAGGAAAGGGACTTCCCAGGTACCTGCTTTGCAGCTGCGGTGGAGGAACAGAGGCAGCTCTTCCCAGAAGGGAGAGCAGTGCTCCCAGGCACACAAGTTGTTGCTTTCTTCAACACCACAGAAATGAAGAAATCCACAAAGCATTTTTAAAAGTTTGCATTTGTGCTCCTGCTCCCCTCTCTCTCCCCATCTGAGAAGTCCCCATCCCCTGCCAACTCTGGGAAAACATTGCATTTCAGGATGTGAGGCATTAGTCTGTATCAAAATAGTCTGTTACACGAGCTGTGATTCAGACCTCGAGCTGGTTTAAGTTTGTGTGTTGAAATGAATGGAGCCATGCAGATTTTCACTGGCTCAGGATCTGTTCTTTTGTATGTTTGTTAAAAGTAAAGGGTCTGATTCACCAGTGAGGTACTCCCTCTCAGGGCATTTTCACCAGCATAACACTGGAGTGATGCAGTTTAAATTAATTGCACTTATATAAATCACAGGAGTGTAAGCAGTTAGCCCACTGGCTGAGCTGATTGAAGGATGTTAGGAATTGGATAGAAGGCATGTTATTACACGGTTCTGAAAGGATATTAGCAGCACATATTACCTGAGTGAGGTCTGCTGTCAAAAAAAGGGAGAGTCTGCATGAGGAGTGGGTGAGTCAGAGTAAACAGGTGTTCTGGGTGTTTACGGTAAATGTGGATGAGAGGGCACTTGGAGACGTGCAGCATCCATCCCCATACAAGAAACAAAACACAAAGGTCGAGTGCAGAAGGCTGGAGGTTTCCCCTCCCCGGGGGGAGCCAGGGAGGTGTGGGGATTGCAGAGGGCTGTGGGTGGCTCTGGTGGTCACCCTGCCGGAGGGCAGAGCCTTGCACCCACCTATGAAAAATCAGGCCGAGTGCTTCCCTCTCACATTTTACAAGTAGTTGGTCTTTCAGGGATTCTTTATGTTTTCACTTTGAAAGGTCGTGTAAAGCTGTCTTGTTAATGCCACTGTGCTGCTAACTGCCGCTCTGCAAAGCAGGTAGGAAATGATCCGGACAATTCTGTTGCCTGAAACATTGGCATGTGCTTTGCACCAACAAAATGATTAGGACCAAATTTTCAACCATGCAGCAGAGTTTTTTAATTTGTTTTTTTCTTATATATATCTCAGGCCATTTGTTCATGTGCCTAAATAACAGCCTGTGAGCTTTACTTTAGTCTCCCCATTTCTGAGAGCTCCACCAAATTTCTGAAAAGGGCAGCAAGTTTTGTTTCTCAGCTTTCTGGAAATGGAAAGGTGCCAGAATTATGTTATCAGAGGGAAGTAGGACCCAAGCTAAGCCATCATCAGCTTAATTCTTCTCATGACAGCGTTTATGTCCTTACCAAGCATCAATTACTAGCAAGACTGCAGATCAGAAAAAGTTAAATATCTGGATAAACCACAACAAAATCAAGAAAAATAGTTTCAGAATATTAAGTGAGTTATGTTGGATCACTGTTCCCAGAACACAATATATTTCTCTGGCAGCACTGTTAAGCACATTTTGCCTGGACCTGTTGTGGGACCCATGGAAAGCAGCACACTGAGGTTCAGAGGAACCCCCAGGAGGCACCAACCCCAGCGGAGCATGACAAAAATACCTCTGGAAGTTTATTGATGCAGGTGACGGCTTCATCCCAGAAGGGGTAAAAGCAGAAGTGACTCACACTTACAGTGTAGCTCTTGCAACTCACAAGCCTCTTACAAGTCAAAGGAAAGTGTGAAATGGTTAATAAGAGGAAAAACTGTTTCTAATAGCCAGCTGAATGTAGAACAGATCAGCTAAGCTTCAGTCTTACCCTTTACTTAGGGCCAGCTGGTATATCCTGGGAAAGTAAAGAAGTGGTATAACTTTCAGAATCAGGAAAGATTTAGTAGAGCTAGAAGGTGAAGGGTACCTCAACCGTGATTAGGATGGATGTCAAAGAGGAAAATTAACAGAGTAGAGGGAAAGAGTTGGGGAATGGTATTCCTTCCCACTGCCCCAACACATATGCCTTAAGAAATTATTTGAAATGCATTTCTAGGATTCCTTTCCTTCATGTTCTGATCAGCTAAATGCTGACCTGAACCATCAGCGGAAATGGCAGCAATTTAAAGAAGGACCTTAACGAAATCATTTCAAGTTTCAGTCTTGTAGGCTTTAAGTTCAATGACTCAGAATAAACTTGGCAAGATTTTCCAATTCAGGTAAACATTCTCCACATTTTGGAGGTTTTGCACCAATAAATACAGCTTTTCTAAAATCAGTCACTTTGTCAGAGCTAGCAAGTACAGTTCTGTAATAGGATCTAAACTTCTGAGAGTCAGAAAGATTATAAAACAAGTTTGCTTTAGGACATGTTATAGAACTAAGTGTTCCGCCGTGTTTTGGTTAATTCAGGTTTGTAATTCCAGTTTAAGCCTATTAAAAAAATGATGATGGAACCACAAAAGTCTGATTCAGCCTGAACTTTCCAATAAGTCAAGAATTTTTGAAGTGAGTCTCTTAGACGTCTAAGCCTTTCTCTAATTTTGATATATATATATATAAAAATAATGGTTATTGCAAATAAACTTGCGTTTACTAATAAGATGCAGAATGATTCCTTTTGGATCAAGTAGTTCAAACAAGGCTGGCTTCTGTGTGCTCTCTCCTTCACACCTGTGTAGCTTCACCAACTTAAGAGGGTTCAATTTAGAGTCAATTTAGCCTATAATGAAGGAACCTGGTCGTAGTTCAATTTTCCTACATTGTTTCTACATGAAGATATCTTAACAATGGGCCAAATTCCCCTGTCATTCCCATCTGTAGTATCTCCATTGGCTACAGCTGAGCTATTTCACATTTACTCAAGCAGAACTGAGATGTGATTCTAGTCCAATAAATATAACCCTGTTTATGTGTGTAGTACTGTGACAAGTATTCACTAAACAAAAAGTGTGTTACATCCCAGCTAAAGCTGTTGCACTCTGGAAAGCAATGCTTTCTGCATCATATTACGTTTTCTGATCTTCCACTATGCCACTGGAATTATTCACAGGAGGAACAAAAGATTTGAAAATGCCGATCTTGGGACCCGGAGAGTGAAGCGAGGGCTTGCACAAGTGTTATGTGGTTGGAAAGAGCCATCTGCTGGGCACGGCCACCGCCGGAGGATGCTCTCCGGCGCAGACCTGTGCCAGCATCCCCACCGCGTGGCCAGCCTGGGAACTGGGGGTGCTTGAGACATCCGGGGTGCACCAGGGACGCCCAGCGACCACCACCCTCCTGATGGGGGGACTTTGGGAAAGAGAAGTAGTGGGGTGATGGAAACGGCCAAGAAATGTCTAAATCACTCCCCGGATTTTGTAATATAGCTGAGATCTATGAATTTTGGGGGTTTTTATGTCATCATCTTTTGTTGCCTTCAGCAAAGTGAGGTGTGGAGGCATCGTTTGAAATTTCCTGCTCTGGGAAATGCATGTCTCTGTGAGTGTGTGTGTCTATGACAGAGATGTACACTTATTTGTCATATATTGGACATATATATTTACAATGTATCTGTGTATCTATATATACTTATGTTTGTACCTACTCTGACATATACTTGTGACCATATTTCCAATGCTGCCAACTCAATCACACGACAAATATTTTTGGGAGACAAATGTAATTACTGCTATTTTACAAATTAGTAACTAAAGTATGAAAAGATTAATACTGAATTTTTCAGAACCTTAGTTCTGCAGTGTATTTTTAATTAAGTCTTGTGGTGCCCTTCTCTCCAACACCGTGTATTCCTGTCTCAAACTGCTACACAAGCTGCTGTATCATTTCCTATGTAGAATTTGTTATTGTATTTATTTGCAGAGTTTTCTGACAATAAAGGATTATACAAAGCATAATTTATATTATTAAATTATCATTTATAATGACATGAACTTTATTTACAGCCCACTATAGCTTCATAGATTTTTGCTTTTCCTAAACTATAAATACAAAAAAACATTGTTTTATACTTTTTTTTTCTTTATGTGCTTGTCCCTTTACTCTTGTTGGTCTACTAGGGTACTTGGATTTGATCATCTATGTTTTGCCTAGGTTTCACTTCTGATATTCTCATACCAAACCTGTCATGCAATGGTCGAAGTGTTTTTTCCGTTCTACAGGAGCCCGTGGTCCACTCTCGGGCATGCTTTACTTTGCCAAATGTACCTTCAGGTTCCTCACCACCTTGATTTTTAATTGAGTGTCCTTGAGGTACTGACTGCCCTGTCAGAAACTGCATACGTAAACCCCACCACTCTTTGATATTAGCTTTAACTGCTTGATATCAACAGTTTCCCACTGTTGGACGGGGTTTAAGTGTCTTTGTGACACCTTCCCTTCAGGTGTGTTGGGTGCAGGAAGCGGCAGTAGGCTGTGCCATTTGGCTTTCAGACAGCAGCCAGCCCTGGAGCCTCGGTGTTGCTGCCTGGCACCCCGACTGCCTCAGGGGCTCTGTCGAGCAGCAATAAGCGTGTGGGGCAGTGCACTGTGTGGGGGGACAGCAGAGATCCCCCCTTCTACTTCTGAACCCAGTACTTGGAAATATATGTGGTATATATGCCACAAAATGTAGCTTTCTTGGGCAAATAGATTAGTGGATCAGTGAATGTCTCTGATTATTTATGAATTGCATATTTACTTGTTCAGAGGTTTCAAACTGATGAGTTCTTTTCTACATCTCTCGAGCCCACTCGTGGCATCTCAGTGGTGTGCACTGTAGTTGTACTGTAGCTGCACTGCTAACCGCTGGGACACTTCATGCTCTGAAATGAACAGATTATATCACTCCATAGAGTTAGTGTCTCTATTTCAGTATAAATTCATCATTTTGCCATAGTAACAGAATGTGAGAGATGCTGGGTTTGCGTCAGTGTTACTCTTCTGTTTCATCCTGAGGCCTAAGGACCTTCTGTAACCCACGCTGCTCAAAATGACAGGAGTGCTACAAGGCTGGATCACCATCTCTATTGCCTGTTCTTCATTCCTTCATGTGACATCACACATTACTTGCACACTGGATCCCAGGAGAACTCAATACTTTGCTATTCTTGTGATTTCTTTAATTGACTTCAGCAACTTGGTCTTTCCATTTCTCAAGATCTGTTTGGAAGTTCCCAGAACCCCAGAGATTTCTCACAGTGAGGAACTCTTCTGAGCTCCAGCTCCTTTGCATTCAGACTAATACTCTGCTGCTGGCTCTGTTAAGCTTGCTAAAGAGATCCTGCGCTATCTTCTCCTATCGCCTTACACAATAAGTGCTGCCGGCTGCAGGTCTGATGTCTGAAAGCCCTGTTCTGTCTTTATCTGTTATCTCTGGAATAGCTTTGAGGGCAGGCTGATGTCTGGAGACATTTTTTTTCTCCAGTGGAACCTGGCAAAAGGCATAGCACAGATTGTCATGGACTGAGTGATTCAGCATGCCAGAAACTATTTTCGACATTGCAAACAGAGACCTTTTTAGTCCCAGACAAATCAAGCAGTATATCTTCAGGATTACCGCGTAGTGACTCTTCTCCAGAGCTCTGTTCCCTGATGGGAAGTTTCCCAAACATGCAAGACATTCTTGAGGAGCTTTTCACCACTGCAAAAAAGCTAAAGGCTGCAAAAATGAAAAGGCACAGCTGCCAACTCTGGTTTCCACGAGTGTGAGGACGTCTGGGCTTTCTGGTCTCCCCAGTTTCTTCCTCAGCAGCTCCACCAGGCCTGAGGGATGTCTGTGCTTCAGGTTTCTTACCAGCTCCTGTGAGAGTTTACAGATGACAGTGCTGGAAGAGTCGATCTCCTTACAGTATGTCTCTGTTAGGTTGCTAGAGAGGGCACAGAGTTACTATTAGCTTTTCCTTTCATGGTGGAGACAGTCAGATGTCATATTTCAACCAGACTTGTGGCTTGTGTTAGTAATGTTCTCTGGCAATGGTACCACCTTTGCATCGACTACTGTACATTTATAGTAGCTTTGGTTGTATATATATATATATGTATTTTTTTTTAAATTTATTTCTGGGTTAACAGCCCATGTCTGCCCTCTGGTTTCAAAACTGTTCTACTGCATATTGCCAGCGCTCGGTCACACTTCTTCACCCTCATGTCGTGCTGCCTCTCGGTACCGGTGTGAGTGAGCCGCTGCTGTCTCTGCACATTGACTAGAACTGGGTCCGTCATTGATCCCAAAGTCTAATTATAACTATGGCAGTATGGATGATTTTTGAATCAGCTGAATTTTTGCTGGTCTGTCTCTCTAGCTTTCTTTTCCATGGTTATGAACGTTTCCTCTGCAATAATGGCTGTCTTGCTTATGTACTTTTCCTGTTCCTGCTGTTCAGAGACGTGCAGGATTAGTGATTCTTTCAGGAATTGTCTCTGCAAGGTGCTATGAAGTCCACCACAAATGACTGCCTCCAGGGAGACAATTTTTGTGTCCCCAGTTCTTCACGAAGAGACCAGTGATGTCAATTTTCTGGCACAAGTATCTCATTCTGCTTCCTTTTTGAGGACATAAAAGTGGTGTTTCTCTACAGTCTCGTTCTCTTTAATAGCACTTGTTCTGCCACAGAGCTACAGCCTGGCTGTGTGCTCTCACCAGCCTTCCCCACAGAGGCTGCTGAGGGTTTACCCTTGTTCCCTCACCTCTGCTCAGACTGCATTTTGGCTCCCCACATGTCCATTCTTGTGGGTAGTGTGTGTTGATAAGCTTGGCTTTTTCTCTAGTTCTTGGTCTTGCTTTAGTTCTCAGAGAGACTGCCTTGAGGCTCGGCATCACAGCTGACTCATGTCTTCATGTGTAAACTGATTTTTTTCCCAACACAGGGTGGATACAGATAATCTGCCTTTTAGAAATAGGAATTTTAGTCTTGGAAAATGTTGAATGATGTCTAGGCCTTGACTAGGAGGATGCTAATGCTTACAGTCTAAAGCCATGCTAGGAAAACTGGCTAAAAATGAAGCCATGTAGACAGTTGTAATCCTGTATCTGGGCTCTGTTTCATCTACTAATCCAGACATAGATCATATCCCTGAAATCAGGCTGATTCTTCATTGAAGGAAATATCTGCAAAGATGCTGAATACTGATATTAAAACAGGACAAATCTTCTCTCTAGTGCCTCATCTATACTTTCTCCCTTAAAAAGTTATATGCAGAGTATTGTGCAGTACTTCCTGACGTATCTGTCCAGGGGGGAAAAAAAAAAAAAAGAAGAAAAAACTGATGTATTTTACACTATAATATTATTATTCATAATTTCAAAACTTCTAAATCAGTCAGTGAATATCTAAAATTCAGGCCATGGATTTTTCTGCTACCCCTGCTCTTTAAAACTATGTGTCAGCTTCATTTAGTCGTTATGAAGCATTTATCTCAGTTTGGTTTGTATCTGTTTGGTCCTAGCCTCTTATCCATTGCTATTCTCCTATCTGCCTATCCATGCAGGTATTGAAAAAGCTCTAGGTACTTAGAAAATTACTTAAAGGAGATTTAGATATTCACGACGTCTGGGAAACAACTACCGTTGATCCCAGATATCTCACTGTTCTTCACGATGAAGGTGATACAGGCAGGTGATAAGGTGTCTTTCCTCCTCTTTCAACCATTCTGCTCCTATACCTTTAGTGCATGTGTCCTTATTTTGCAGAGTAAATCTCTGAGGTACCATTTTGAGAGATAGTGTGCTGAACAAAGGAAATCTCAAACTGAGGCTTTTTGTTTCTCTGCCTCATGGTGAAGTAGACATACAAATGAATTGCTCCTGTCATGCGTTCTTGTATAACTCATGAGTTGGAACAACTATGAAATGCTTTCCTGAAATTTTAAAAATTACCAGAGAAAATAAGAATTGCAAAATCCAGTTTAGAGCATTGGCAAACACTAAATATAGAAAAAAGAGGCCTTCAGGGCCTTTAGGAAGATTTCCTTTCCCTTTTTCCCTTTTATTACAGTTTTGTTTCCTCGTTAATTTGTCTTAACAAATGAGTCAATATTTGTGTCGGTGATAATACCAGCTATACTAGCTGCTAGAAATTGCTCTTTTCAGGTAATTGCCTGTTTTGAAATTGCCTAATCCCCAGTTTATTTATCCTCACACAGAGTAGACTGCTGTGACGGGAGATTCAAGCTCTTTCGGTGTGTAGAGATTTCCCCATTGCCAGGAAGGGCTCCCCAATCCTCGCTGTAAACGGGCTCCCCAGTGACTGCGGATCTGGATGATAGTAACATATTAATGGGGCAATTGGTGATGTATTTTACTTAATCACTATTGCTAACTCTATGTAGTGATGATTAGGTGCATTACCTTATTTTATGCTTGCTATGGGAGTTCGCTTGTTATTTTGCTGCTTTACCTTATCTTGCTTTATTTTCTCTATATTATTTCCCTCATTATTTTATCACATTAAACATAAGTAAAAATAAGTTTGCTTTTTTTTTTTTTTTTTTTTTTTTTTTTTTTTTTAATTTGGCGCCTGTGTCCTTTGTGCTGTCCCCATCGATTGGCGAAACATTCAGTGACTTCGGGAGGTTGCAGAGGCTGCTCCTCAAGGAGATGAAAGATAACTTTGCCTTGAGTTCAACTTGGTCTGTGCCCCTGCCAGCAGTGACTGACAAACTACGTTCCACATGGTGATTTTTCTCACTTGATCCCTTTTCCTTATGGAATGAACTGAGATACCCCAAAATAACCTTAAGGTCTAACACAGTTTTGGAAAAAAAAAAAAAAACAAACACCAAAACCCTAATAAAATGAGCTAATACCACAACAGCTTTAAAGCCTACTGAAAGTCAGACTGAAAGGTACAGCATGGAAAAGCAAATATGTGCTGTTCGGTGCAGCTCCCAGCTAGCACATGAGTTTGATGTATAGAGCAGATGTTGCTTTACAGTTTATTATTTGTGGATGGCTTAGGTGCTCATGCAGTCTTTTTGACGGGGATTCTTTGTGAAATGTAGAATGATAAGAAAGTTTCATGTAGGGGAGTCAGACAAAAAGAGAGAAGCATAGCTGTGAGAAGAAAGAATGACCAAACCAAATAAATGTCAAGTATTGATCTCTCAGATCATGAAAAACCTTTGAAAAACATGGAGTCTCTTTCAGATGGCAGAGAAGTCCTTTCAATTCTACTTTACTGACCGCCAACTGCCAGCACAGTGCTGTGGGAGCTGACAGGACTGTTTGCCTCCTGAATTGCTTTAGGAGCCACCGTTCCAATCGCTTCAGATTCTCCCTGAACATCATACCTCTTCAAAAATTCCTTTTTGTTCAAGTGTCCTTGCTAAGAATTTTCCATAGCTTCTCTATCCTAAACTCTCATACGCTTTTTTATGCATTTCCTTGGTTCTATATATTTTTTCTTCCAGGAATGGTTACAAGTTTTCATGTACGAAAAAGATGAGAAATGAATGTGCAGCACTGTGCAGATACTGAAACCTGCCTTAACGACTTAGGTGACCTTTCTTTGCCAGTGTAGCCAGGTATATCTGCAGTGGGATGGGAGAAGGCTGCAGCAGGACAGCTTAAGGCTATTTTGCATATGCCTGGCAGTAATGTCAAACATGTGCAGCAAATGACTAAATCCGGCGTTTCTGAGCAGTGTGGTGCATCACCGTGCCAGTACAGCCCAGCTGATCTGCACGTGCGCTGCAGAAATAGCCAGGACTAGCAGATGTATCGTACAGTTTGTACTTCTCCAGCCTGGAGGTCACCAATAAATGTAGAGTCCTCACATTTCATCCAGACAGAGGTTCCTTTTGAGAAAAGAAAGTATATCTGAGAGGAGCCCGTGACATCTGGTAGGCAGGGCTGGGAAGTCAGCTTGTTTAGTGATGTTTAGTGACGGAGTACTGAGGCACAGGGGAGCTAAAAAAACACAGTCAAAGCTGTCAAAAAAGTCTGTGTAGGGAGTGGAGCAGATCTACTGAGAACTGAACTAATTATGGAACAATCTTTCCTTTTCTCATCATTTTTTTTAGGCCATTGTTGAAAGGAGGCAACTCTGCTAGCAGACCTTTGGTCTGTGAGCAAGGGGGAAGTCCCCAAGTACACAGACAGCTGAGATGAGTAGTGACCGAACAGCACATTTTGCCGCGAACCACATAATCAATCGTAAGTGATGTTATAGCTCATGTCTTGTTAAAAACTAGAGAAGGAATTTTACCTGGAGAATTTTGGTAACATTTGAAGACATAATAATGCAAAAGATCAAGGGGATTCACTGTTGAGTACTGTCAGGGATGTTAACAAAATTACAAGTCAAAAAGAAAAAGTGACTCAGTGATGAATAATCATGTACTATATCAGGTAAGTCAAGCCATTGTCTCTGCAGTAATTAACTGTTCCAATGATATGGGCTGGCAATGTAATGAGGAAGCAGCAGTGAACATGCACTAATTACATTTACTCTCAAATTCAACAGAAGCTGAACAGCTGTTTGGTGCAGTAGGTAAATTAAGTGCACTAGTCACATTAAATTTTGAAGTGAATCCTTGATGTCACTCAATGATTAATGTGCAGGCTGAATGTTTAAGGGCATGATTCAGCTAAAAAAAATTGTCACTTGCTGTCTTATTACATTCTGCTGCCTTGGTCGCACCTTCCCTCTACAAAAAACCGTTTGGGGGTGTGTGTGTAGGGGGGGTAAGGAAGAAGCAGCTGAGGAAAGTGGCTTCTGTTCTCCTTGCAGAATTTTCTTGTCAGATATTTGAGCAGAAAGGGAGAACAGGTTTTGGCTTTTCCTCCTGAGAAATTAGCTGCAGGGACAGCCTGTAAGGCTTGCAGTTAGAGCCTGTACCTGGAGCCTGCTGGACTGGAGATAAAGTAGGGCACTCACCAGAGGAGAGAGCTGTCCCAGTTCATGGGATCATCATTAAGGCATTTTAAGCAGGAAAGGAAAATTTCAACTGTATTATGTTAACACATAAACTCCTCGGGGACTGAGTGAGTGTCTCCAAGGACTACACCACTGCATCTTCCTAGCTCTTCTATTACAGATCCAACCCCTGCACTAAGGACTGGGACCCTCGGCTGGAGTAATAAGATTGTAATAATACAAACTTTTCTTGCTGTGCTACCGCTGTCTGACAAATATATTCTATATTCTGGTATTGCATGCTCCTCTTCCCCAGCTTGCAATGAGACATTGATGGTGTTTCCTTTCTGCTGATTAATTCCATGCTCCACAAAAAAATCCCGATCTCAGGGTGTGATATGCAAGGGGTTGGCACTGGCCAGTAAGAGCTGACGAATCACTGCAGCTGCTTCTTGTCTGTGTAAAGATTGAGATGATACTCTGAAATCAAGAGAAGACACATTTATTTTCAGCCAAGTGCCCTGTTAGAGAGAGACAACCAGGATTTATTTATTTGTTTAAAGCCTTATTTAAATTAACCTTCTCATGATGTATGAGGGCTCTTTTGCTTCTTCTGTTTTTTGAAACCCAAAGTAAAACTGTAGAAAAACACTAAGTGTAATGAATGGGGTAATCTATTATCATTGTCTTATCAAAGATATTTTCCTGGTGAGTGACATGTGACAAGTCATTACCTTTTGTAATCTGAAGTTTAGGTCCTGGTCTTTTTTCCATGCCCTGAGCAGCAAGTGCAATTCATTTATCGATTCACTTCAGCCAGTGCCCCGTTTTGTCTGACACAGTGATAGACACCCTTTGATCACTTAAAATACTATTTTTGAAAAGAAAGAAGAATCTGTGTTTGTTCAATGCTGCTTTTGAAAATGAATTAGTCATGTACAGAGATTCTTGTCTCACGCCAGCACAGGGAATACATAAGAAGCCATGTTCAACATTCTTGTCTGGGTACCACTTCCCCCAGCACTCAGCAGAAGTCCTGTTCTGAAGCATGACTTTGGTTTAGGTGCATTTGTTAGTTGCGTATAGATGAGAACTAGTTTTAGGATTATTAATGAGTCTACAAAGACAGAATCATGGCAGTGAAAAACAGAAAACAGCCTGTCATCTTCCTTTCAATGAAAGATTGTATGGTTTCCAGAAATGAAGTAACTTGGATGAGTCATATAATTAAGACTCACAGGGTCAGAAGCACATTTATGATCACTAAGTCCTCTCTAAATGCAAATAACGCAGCAAAAGACAGCAGCCACCCCCTCCTCTGCTAGAACACAAATATATTGTGGTGAACTGCCCCTTAGAGGTGTTCGTGTGTAGATATGAGTTTGGGTGGTCATGATCTTCATGTTGGGATTTCCACCTGAAAGCCAATCGTTTACTGAAGGAAGAAAGAAGAGGAAGAAAGTACCTCCAGCCACATCTGGCCCTGCCAAAGTACACTACTTCTATCAGTCATAATCTGAGACATTGACACACTGGGAGGAATATTGCCAAGACACACCAGCCTAAAGCCAGGAAGAGTGTCTGTGGAGGGGGTGGAGGGAGACCAGAAGGGATAAGCACCTTCTTTGGCTTCCTTTACAGTTAGATAATTTGCTCCATAATTTTTTATTAAATAATCTTTGGATCAGTTACCGTTCAAATCTGCCTTAGAATTATTTACTATGCAGTATTCTTCATCTATTAATATATCTCAAACTGTTATGAAGAGGACATTCACCCAAACTAATATAAAGCATATGTATGGTATCATACCTTACTTATCATATCATTCAATAATAAGAAAGAATGACAGCTCTATGCCAAAAGAAAAGGCATTGCTGACATCTCAGCAATCTTTCCTTTAATCTTGCCACATCAGCATTAATCATTAAGAGGAAAAGATTTCATGGAGATCTTGCAATAACACATACAGCTTTGCACTGATGTGTACAGACAAGATGGAGACGAAGGGAAACAGACGGAATTCAAAGAGAAGCACGTAGCACCTCTAAGTCAGCAGAAATCCCTGTGCTTAACTTCCTTCTCAGAGGCTGGTCTTTTCTAAAGGAAGCTAATACAGAGTTTGTGGGGGAAATGGCTGTATCACACTGTCAAACGAACACCTATGCAGTAAGCTGTTTGCTTATACATACCTATCCTATCCCACTCTCTTCTGTTAAAAAACTACTGACATATTTCCAACCATTTGTAT
>WKFP01015212.1:1471742-1500225 GCA_011057875.1 Pterocles orientalis | reverse complement strand
CCAAAAGAAAAGGCATTGCTGACATCTCAGCAATCTTTCCTTTAATCTTGCCACATCAGCATTAATCATTAAGAGGAAAAGATTTCATGGAGATCTTGCAATAACACATACAGCTTTGCACTGATGTGTACAGACAAGATGGAGACGAAGGGAAACAGACGGAATTCAAAGAGAAGCACGTAGCACCTCTAAGTCAGCAGAAATCCCTGTGCTTAACTTCCTTCTCAGAGGCTGGTCTTTTCTAAAGGAAGCTAATACAGAGTTTGTGGGGGAAATGGCTGTATCACACTGTCAAACGAACACCTATGCAGTAAGCTGTTTGCTTATACATACCTATCCTATCCCACTCTCTTCTGTTAAAAAACTACTGACATATTTCCAACCATTTGTATAATGTTTGCCTGTTGAAGTCTACTACCAAAAACTACCGATTCCAGCAATTTTTAAGTTACACTATAGCTTCTCATTAGATTTGAAATTTACGTGAAAGTCTTGATATTTTTTCTTAAAAACAAGGTAGAGATTAGTTAAATGGCAATAAATCCTTTCTGAAATGGTTAAATATCCTCACATATAAAGATATCCTCTTCTCCTTTCCCACAAAAAATGATCTGAGAATGAAGCTGAAAAAATAAGAATCTGAAAGGAACTGAAAATAGACTCCGGAAAAGATTGGGTGAAACAGAACATAACAGTAAAAATGAATGAGGTGGGAATGCAAATAAAATTAAAGGAAAATAGAATTTAATACGACAAGGGACACAATGTCAAATGAAAAATATAGACAGAAAGATACAGGAGACAGGCTGGAATAGTAAGACAGTGATTGAAAACGGAGCAATGTAGAATAGTCTGAAAGGGAGCAATGACAAAGTCTAAACGAAAGGGAAGAAGTGGGCAAAGAAACACAAAAAGGCTGATGTCTCATGGCACTAAAACTACTAAATTAAACTGTAATGCAAAAAAATCCATCCATGTATACTGCTGGAAGAAAGTATGAAATGGACATTGCAATAAAATAACTATGTTCAGAAAGGTGACCTTCTAATTTGTGTCTTCAGAAAGAGATAGAAAGACAACTGTAAAAAAATTAAACAGACCTGTAAGCTTCTCTTCCATGAGTATAGTTAAGATATGACAAACCTATGTTTGTATACTATTTTGGCAATAAGGCCTTTGTTAGTAACCATCATATGTGAAATTTTAAAAGGAAAAAATGTATAGTGTATCACATGGTTAATCCTTTGACTTCATATTAATTGTGGCTCTCAGCTTTTAAGTTAAGTGAAAAGAATTGTGCAGTCCCAGGGCATTCAGGCATGGATGAATTCCAAATGGTGCAGTGTCTGCGTGACTGTGACAACTCATCGCACTTGGGAAACCCAGCCTTTATCAGACCTCAGAGTGTAATAAAAGAGAAAGAGATTATTTAAGCTGCTGTAGCAGGGTGGTGTATTGGACAAATCTCATAAAATATAGCCAAACTGTGTCTAGGAATGACAGTTCTTTCGTGAATTCTTCATTCTGAGAATCATCAGAATTACTCCCTAAAATTCCAGTGAAGACCCACATGTGTCTATCCTGTATGGTTAAGAGGAAAAAAAAAAAAAAAAAAAGGAAGGCAAAGATTTTTGCTGAAAATGGAGTCTCCTTGGGAAAAGACCATGAAACAAACAGCATGCTGTTGCAACTGATTTTTTTCCTGTTGAATGGTTGGAATCTTGCTTTTAGTGTTATGGAAGTGAGATATGACTGTGCCTGCCATCACATGCCTGCCTTGTGATTCTGATATCCAGCAAATTCTGCCTAAACTTTGGAAGATAACTTAATCTTTAGTATGGTTTTATGTGTCCAAAGAGACTTATGACTCATAAAATACTTCATCCATTACTATTAATATGCAGAAGTGATGCGCTTTGCTTTTTCATTCACATTGTCGTACATTCCACGTGTTCACCATAGAAAAGTAACTTTCTGTTTGGAAGCCTTTCATACTAGAGCAAAGCATCAAAGACACCCAAAACAAATGTGCAATTTTTAAAAGAGAGTGTAGTATTTACATATCTGTCTGTAACATTAACCACCTTGAATTCCTTATACTTGCTTTTCAAGAGACAGTGAGATCAATTCTTTACATTTTAAGCTGCATTCAAAAAAGAGAGACAAATCAGTCACACAGAGCAGTCACATATTTATGTATAAAATTGAAGACAAATGTTCTGCTATAAAACTAGTAGAAGAATGTTGAAGAAATAAAGCTTTCTAGGCTACTCAACAGAATTTATATGACTGAAATCCATAATCTGTCAAATTCACAGTTTACAATGTAGACAGATGACAAAAACTGACATTTCCCCACTGTCTGCCTGTATGACTTTTTACTTTGAGAAAAAACAGGTGCATCTTCTGCTAATATAAAGAACTCCAGATATAAAATAGAAGTGCACATCAGTCTATATTATCACTGCAACATTATCCAAAGTTCTAAAGGAAAAAAATAGTTGTATAATGTACACAGGTATACTACAGCCATAGTATGGTATAGTGTAATATAGTACAGTATAGTACACTGTAGTCTAGTATAATGATAACTTCTCATACTTCAAATTGCCAGAAATAGTAATTTAAAGCTCAGCATTTTGCTTAACTACTTTTTTGTACTCTTTCAAAATTTTTTCTGGGCTTCCAATGTGATACACTGAAATTTAGGTTTGCTGACACATCTTGTGAGGTCTGTCAGTATACCTCTGGATAGGATTGAGGAAATGCAATAAAACACTCAAGTGTTTTTTTCTCTTTGAAGAGTGATTCACTTTGCCAAATTGTACCTTTGAGCATAGATGAAATTTATTTTTGATACAGCAGTTTCTTTAGTGATGATGGCAAGTCAAATGGCACTTGCTGTCTCTTCCTACTCATGCTTGCTGCCAGGGGCTCTAAAAGGAGTGTTATCAAAGTGCCAGTTAGACTTGGTTATGGTATGCATTGTGGTTACATGTTGTGGAGCCAACGAGTTTCCTCTCATGTTCGTAAGAGTATTCTATGAATTTTATAATTTTTATAATATCCCATGAAGGGAGGGACCAGTCTTCAGGTTGTGTGCAGTGGCATCAGAGCCATAGATTACTCTCATCACAGCAGTGTACTCACATAAATCAGAAGACTGCCTTGACCCTAGGGCATTGTTTTTTCAGAATTTCTTACATTGTTATTTAGTGTATTTCCTTCTGGCTGCCTTTCCTTTAAAAAAACCCTAGATTTTATTGGTCTTCTAGCCTGGAGATCCAAACTGCATATTTCTGAAATCTTGTTTGAGCCTCTTAAAGTTGTTTCATATTGATACCAGTGTCGAGGACTTTCATTAAATGCTCTTTGAAAGCTATCCCACCAATTTTGGTTTTAACAATGAACCAAAGGAACACCAAAGAATAAAACGAAGAGGAATTGCAAAGTGTGCAGAAATGTGGTTGTGTTTTTTTTATGCTGACTAGGTCAAAAATACCTTAAACAGCCCCTCTGCGAGGCCACTGGCAAGAAGATGATTCACCGCATTGAAGCTCACAGCTGTTCCAGCATGTGACAGGAGCAGCTGCTGACCCACACCAAAATCCTATACAACACACCACTGTATTAAAAACTTGAGTTTAAATGTAACCAGTATAGTCTTTTCTGCAGCTCAACTAATTTAACACTGACATTTCAACATGCTTATACAGTAACACTAAGGTTTTTTGTAAGGCTTCTCTTAAAAATCAGTCTTGCTCTGAATTAATTGCTCTAAAAAAGTAGTGTATGAATGGTCACAGAAATGGCAGAACCAAACACATATTTATGCAAATTAAATGTAATGACAGTTATATGCCAAAAAAAACCCAAATAACCCAAACCAAGAGAATTTAACATTTTCATCCTGAAGTTTACATATGAAGCCTAAACCCATAATGACACTGGAATGCTACTAGTATACATCAAACGACCACATAAATTTTGTTTGTTTTTCAACACTTTTTTTGTTTGGAGATGATAGAATAACATACACACAGAATTTCAATTTTACGTATAATTTAAAATGTATTTAAAATTTAAACAAACACAAAAGAAAGGAAGCTGTAAGCTAACAGAGGGTTTTCCTCTGTCGTCAGTAGTTTACCACCAGAATGCCTTCATGTAAAAACAAGCCCCACCATGGAAAGCAGGTGTAGTGAAGACTGGCTTTTACACTTGCTTCCTTTACTTCACTTGCTGTTGTCAAATAAGCAGTGAGTTCCAACGACAGACTTTCCACGGCTGAAAGCTTCATAATAAGCTGAGATCAGGCTACATTCTCTCAGTGAAGGTACTAAGAAAGCCATCCTCTTCCAACTGGCTGCCTTTTTTTTCTTTAAATTTCAGAAACTCAGCACATTAGGACTTGTTCTATCTGTCAAATTTAATAGTGTATACTGCAAACAAAAATTATAGGATATGTGCAAACTCACATATGCTATGACATAAAAGATTATTGCATAAACCTTGTTTATTTGGGATAAAAAGGAATTATTGATTGCCAGAATCATCAAGAATAATTTAAGGGGATTAAGATTAAAAAAAAAAATTAAACTGCTTTTTCCATCCACTTGCTGGTGTTTATGTGCGTGGTTCCATTTACAGAGCTAGGGATTAGGTCTTCAAATTTCAGCACATTCAAAGATGTCTAAAGTGAACTAGTACACATGAGCATATTTAGCATGTAACATAACAGGAAATACTTTTAATGATGCTCTAAAATGCTAAACAGTAAATCATTAAAGAAAATATTTTTGTGTTCTTTGCTTAATACTCTGTAGCATCTTTTTTGCTTCCGCAGGCTGATAGAAGTTTGTAGTGTCTTTGAAATAAATGTATCTGCTCTTTAAAAGCAGAAGTTTGGCACTCCAAAGAGACAATAATCTCAAGGAAGAATTTTAACTCTCATCCTCTCATTTACATTTAGTAATTTAACTAGTACCCGAAAAAATAAAAATCTTACAGGTTAGTTTTCTGTTTCTTTATTTTCTAAAGCAATTATTCACCAGCTGTCCAACAGCAATGCTAAAATTACCTATGCAGTAAGACAGAGGAGGGATGTCAATGTTATTTATGAACCTGACATATTTGAAGGGCAATCCAAATTTAGCAGGAGGAGAAGAACATCAGGAAAAGAGTTCTTACCCTGAAATGTTCCCTTTGAAAACTATATATGAGGCAGGCTTAAATATTCTTTGAGCAGCTGTTTTTACACTGCAAGTAAAATCAATGAAATAAATCTTTTTTTTTTTGTAAAGCAAAATGTCCAGACCAGTAAGGGATACTGACTAATAATAACTAAGTTTTCAGTTCAGTTTTTTTGTGCTTCTTGATTCTGTGTTTCCTTCATTCTTCCCTTCCTTGCTTGTATTTTTTCTGAGTTCTTACGGATGAGTCTGGATCTGGTAATTACAAAATTGTTCTAGCCTAACTGAGAGTTCTTCTTAAGTTACACCTTCGCAGTTGAACGTTTTTATTGATCAAAAGAATATTTGAAAATCACCAATAATATCTTGTTTCTTCTTGTGAATGAATTTGGAGGACTGTGAGAACTTGAAGCATCCTTGCTGGTATTATGTAAATGTGGGAGATTTTATGCTGTATGTTTAATTAGACAGAAGTGCAGGCTTCAGGTGAGATACCACCCTCCTGCAGAGTTTGGTATTTCCTTCTTGAACCTATTGCCCCAATGCAGAGGAATGGAGAAGGTATTTTCTACCCATCCACTTGGTGTTGGCATATTCTTGAGTTTGTTGGCAGTTTTTTCTCACCTTTTTCTGCCTCTAACTAGACAGCAAATAGGGCAATTCCAACTCGGGAGACTGGGAGAGAGAGGAGGGGTGGGAAGGGTTGGATGGGGCTGTGGAGGGGAAGAGGGCAAGTTCCACTACAGGATGGGCACCGCTGCTGCTGTGCCCTGACACGAGGACATGAGTGTGGCTGTACCCCACCTTACAGCACGAGGAAATCTGGGTCTGGGAACCTTGCTCAGGGGACATTTGAAATGGAGCATGGATGCAGATCTCGGCTGAGCACACACTGGCAGGATGAAACATTTTCCTCTTTTTTTGGTGCATATGTTTTTCAACATTGAGCCCACACTTCCTTCTGAAGGAGACTTGGTGATCTTTCTGAAAACCTGTGAATGATAGACACAAAAAATCCATGCTAAAAAATAACATTAATTAAAGGAAAATGTCATATTAAATTATTCTTTCAATGACAGGAGCAAAGTTTTTTTTCCCCATACAGTTTTCAACATTTAAGTATTTGGAAGGTGTTTTGATAAATAGACAAGTGAAAAAAGAAAAAAAAAAAAAGAGAACACACATCTCTAAGACATCTGTTTTGGCAGATTTTGACCTCTGTAGCATTTTGTGGCAATTTGAGAATGACTGTAGTGGCCAAAAAGATTAAAGATATTCTTAGGGTAGCAGAATATTATCGTGTTGTAGGTGACTGATCCGGCCACAAGAGAGCATTGTAAATCCAAAGAAGGCCAGTTTCAGCAAACTAAGTTCATGAGACCTAAATGTGTTGCTTTTTCCCCATCGGTCTCAGAAAGCTCAAGAAATGATGGCTATGTTTATTGACGTTAGTACCAGACAGATAATTAATTATTTAGGTTTTTTCCTGAGAAGTAAAAAGGTCACTTTCATTACACATAACTTTGACAAATACGGTAAGTGATACTGCAGGTCACGAAACTTTAAAATGCAAGTAGTGATGGAGATTTTCAGAGCCCGCGTATTTGCTTTACTTGTCCTTTCAGGTTTGAAATGCTTGCATTTCTACATTACTGAATGGTGTGTTTTAAGAAAAATATTATTACAAACCCTATCCTGAAAAAGCAAAGGCTGAGGTCTTTTCTATTGTGACTGCAAGGAAGATGAAAAATGCTGAGAAGAAAGTCTCTCAGAGAGATTGCCCAGTATTTTTTTCAACATCAAAAAAAGAATAGAAACCTAGTAAACAAAGGGTCAAGAGAAGCAGGAAAAAATGGAAATGAGGAAGGAAAAAAGGAGAATATAAACTCTAGGGAAAAAATATGAAAAAGGGCAGGCTAGAAGGCAAGATAAGCAACCTGATTTCCAGTTGTGCACCCTGCCAGCCTCTGGGCACACACATGACTGCCTGCCACATGTCTCTTTCCAAGCTTTTCCAGCAAGTCATGATCATATTCCACCCCTGTGGACAGAAGGCTGCCAGATCAGCTCTAACAGCTCTCCCCAGGTTCAGCTCTGGGAAATCCCACACCCTGCTTTGCACGTTCTGCTGATGTGGCATGGTGAGGGTGTTGAGAGAGTCTCACCTTATTTTCTCTCCTTTGTGTGTTGCTTCCAGATATGGAGCTATTTCTTGTGTAGGCTTGAAAAAAGAGCAACACCCTCTCTCCACCTTGCCTTGAGATCTCTTTCTCTACTTCCATGGCATTGCCCTGCCATAGAGACCTGCCACCACCTGCAGGACAGGGTTGTTCTCTAGGAGACATAGTGTCTTGCTTGGCTTTGCTGTTGAGAAGCAGATGTGCAGCTGGGGAAACAGAGGCAGAACACAGTGGGACAAGTGCCTCTGATCAGAGTTTCTGTCAGAGGTGCATCAGCTGCTTGGGGTGGGATAAGGTGGCATAACAGGTGGGTTGAAATTATAATAGAACGGATTTAAAGAAGACAGCTTCTTATGTATTATGTCTGCCAGTTTAACGCAGTCTATTTAGGTGGGTTCACAAAGAGAAATTTCAATAAGTGCCTGCCAAACATGACAGCTGCAGGATCTTCCAGCAGTGAATCTAGCAACATCTGAGTGTATATGCAGCTTGATGCTTTTGTCCAAGTGCACACAGTACAAACTGCTGAAACTCACTGAAAATCAACGACGAAAGATCAGTGTGAATAAAGGGATGGTTCTATGACATTGAACAATGTTGTCGGTTCTGAAGACCATCAGTAACATGCTTCATACTTGATGTCTCTTCTCTGCTGGCTGGCTCTAGATCTTTGGAAGTACCTTGACAGGGAGGTATGTCAGGTACAGGACTATAGGGCTGGAACTGAGGCTGAAACAACTGTAACAAAATAGCAAAGACAGGATTATGCACTATATTTGTTGACAATCTTTGTACCTGAACTGTAAGGAACACAAAATGAAACTCGTGATGAACTTAAGCTTGGCATTCAGTCTTGTTTACAGAGAAGCTGAAGGATGTGCAGTGGGTGCTGAAAAGAGAATTTCCGCTAATAAAGATGCAACATTTCTGCTCAGGTCAGTGTCTGACTCTGCATGGAAAGCCACATTTTTATGACTGTAATTGCAAGATTTGCTGGTGTGATCCGGGCCCCAGTGGCAGGTTGGAAGAGATTGTCAGTAGCATCTGTGGTCACTTGTTTGAAGGATTCTTCCCCTTCCAGTCAGTTGACTGGATGTTAATCAACTTCTTCCATAAAAAGAAAGTATAGACAAAGTTCCATACATAACCATGTTATGGTTGCATCTAAGGGTACATTTTGCAGCTAAAAAATGAGCAGTAGGGCACATGTTGTAGTTAAGATTGCTGGCACTTCTGTTTGAGCTGTCATATTCTCCCTTTTATGTTAGATCGGAAGCTGCCTGGAATTAAGTGGCTTTGGGAGGGAGTTTCACAATGGCAGACAGAAGGACCATCATTCTCAAGCAGGTGGTACCTGAGAAGAATGTATAATACTTTCAGTATTTATAGAAAAAAAAAGAAAATCAAGTACAATGTGCATTTAGAAGTGATGGGGGGGGGGGTGAGATGAATGCTTTGAGGTATTCTGATACCGTGTTGAAAAGCAGGCCCAGTTGCCAAGTTCAGTTATCCAGAGCATAGGGAAGCCTGTAGATTTGCAGAGCAAGATGTGAAAATCAAATTGTTTCTTTATGTCCTCTATATCTCTTCTCTTAGAAGCTCTCAAAATCTCACTTGTTAACCTGTTTGGTTATAAACTGGGCAAGATACAGACCAGCTATTCCACTTCCTTTGCTCTTGTGATTAATGTATCAATAGATGTGTTATTTACAAATCCTTTACCAAACAGTTGGGTTTTTTTTTCAGTGAATTGTTTCAGATATTACTTGCTAAGTGTCTTGTGAGGGAGAAAAAAAAAACCAGTAGCCAAAGTGAAGAGGGCAGTGGAGTATAGAAGAGACCTTGAGGAGAATCTCCAGGACAGCTGTGAATCTTTGGCTGTGGTTTTTTTATTATTCCCGAGTTGCCAAGAAAGCCAAGCCCTAAGAGAGGGTGTAAGCCAGGTCTGTGTGGCCTGCTGAGGACAGGGTGAGGACTCGCTGTTCAGACAAGGGTTTTGGTTTGGGCATGAGAACCTGGCACGGATCACTGGCACTGGCGCATCGATGGCAGAAGCCTTAGGGCAGATCTCAGCATGAAAAACCAGGCCAAGGAATATGTCAAAACCCACTTTTGTGAGAACAAAACCCACTGAATTCCTGGCTAGTACCCTGGAGATAGCTGTGGTGAGTGAAACTGTCAGATAGTCCCAGCTGCAACATTTTCTTGGAATCAGGAAGCACATGTGGCTTTTTGCAGTTAATCCAGGACAAAAGCAGAAGATTATTTTAATTCTACCTTTTTGTTATTAGATCCCAAGCCTCAAACAGTGATTCAGCTCCCAGAACACTACACTAATTTGATACTAATCCGTGAAAGGTCATTGCTAGCATAACAATATCCCATAATAATAGAACAAGAATATTCAGTGGCATTTTACATGTGCTCGGTGCTGTTAAGCTAGCATTTAGCGTCACTATAGATCTTATGCAGTGGTGAACATTAGAACTAAGTCTTTTCTTTCCTTGATTCTACCATCTGATGCAAATACAAATACCAGCTGAGACAAATACAAATTGAAAACACTGAGAGGGGGATAGATGTGCTGTGAATGGAATGCTAGTCTAAATATGATCTTTGACAAGATGTTATCTGACGAGGCAATGCTGAAGCTCTCGGTCTTGATAACAGAGCCAGAAGGGTCTGTCACATACGAGAGACTTACAAAAGCTGGGTTGCCCCCAGACCTCAAAGAATCTGGAAAAAACTACTCAAAGTAGAACTGACAGGGATGTTGATTTCACTGATTTTGCTACAAGCCTCAGAATCTCCAGTTTTATGAGAAATGTCAAAAAATGTTGGGTTTGGCCTCATTCAGACCTAGCATTCTGGATTTTCATTTTCACCTTTTCACTAGATGGCCACGTGCTCCCTGACTGGCACATCTTCCAATAGACAGCCAGCAGAAATTGCAGGCAGGACTGAAACAAATTGCTATTCTCAAGTTGATTACATGCCCAGCATGAAATACTTCACATGAAACATTTTCATAATGCTGGACCATTATTTGGATAAAAGAGTAAAGCTTTTCTTGTACTCATGTTGAGAGAGTGACAGTCATTAAAATGAACAAGTGCCTGTTACCTACGAAGTAAGCCTTGGAGCAAGTCTCTGATCCAAGCATCCAAGTGAAGGAAGAGACGAGAAGGGGAATGGTAATGAGAAACTGGATGGAAGTTAAAAAGCAGTTGCCTGTGGCATGTTTTTGTTACATTTTGGTTGGTATGGGGAAAAAGGTTGGTGTGTTTAGTGAACTTTCAGCTCTTCACAGAGTTATGATGAAAATAGAAGTTACAGCAAATATGCATTGAAATAAAAATTGCTCAGTCAATATTTGTATGAAGAGTGAAAAATCAGGCAGCAGAAATTTTTTAAATCTTTTGTGAAAAATCAGGCAGCAAATGCTGTTGTTTTGTGTGGTTATCCCATTCATAGTAGTAATTAATATCTAAGCATTACAGAGCAGCATTTTGTGCTGTTTTATGTGAAAAATGTGTTTTCTGGCTGTTCAATACAGCCATTAAAAAAGAGGAAAATCCAGTCACTTTAGTAGTTGTTCCTTTCTTAACTCTGTGCTGCTGAATGTGAGGAAAAGCCAGCCTTGTCCTCTGCAACTCTCCTTACCCCAGGCTGTGACTATAGTTGTTTAAAACTTTTCTCCAAAATAAGTTAAACCAAAAGACAATATTTTGGTACTGAAAATGTAGGGGACTTTTTTTTAAAAGTAAACTTAATGTGTCCAAGCCTTCTTTCACTTTTGCCACTATTATATTCACAGGTTACAGGTCTCTGGAGTAGGCTTCTTTTGTTGCATGGCAGGACATCTATTTATTCTTTTTGTGCTAAGGACCTCCTTGGAAACATCCATTGAAAAGTTTGATTTTGTACTTTCTGTTGCAATGTCACAACACTGTGGCTTCTTCAATTCTTTCAGTTTCTAAAACTTTTGGCGAGAATTTGAACAGCAGTAACTTGGCAGCCTGAGCACAAACCTACCTGTGCAGCTGGTCACTGAAGACCTTTCCATTGCATTTTTTTCTTGTTCAGATAATAAATTCCTTTGAGCCAAAGCTCCTTTTTCTGTTGTCTTGTGTAACTTGTATGTCTTTTGCTGATGCTTGGAAACTCTTGTAAATGTGAGTTGCCCATGGCAAATCTGGCAATTTTTTTCCAAATACCAGACATTGTCTTGGTCTACATAGTTACACAATCTGACTCTGTCAATGCCTTTGTCACTAAGGAATCCTTTTGGTAGTGTTGTAAATTCTTTGCTGTGTTCACAGGCAGACATCCAATGTCAGAGATGAATGTTATGAAAAAACGCAAAACAAGAACAAAAACCCAACGGCATGGTCAATAAGCCTACAGATCACCCAACAGAATAAATCAGAATAATCCCGCAGGACTGTGGGATTTCATTAGAGCCATAATGGCTTCAACTTTTTTTTTTTTTTTTGCTTATCTGAGGTTTGGATTTGTAATCTATATAAAACACATCTGTTGCAGAGATGAGATGGACATGAGTCACAGCAAGGAACTCTCATTGAATATCAGGAGAAAAGGAAGTATTGTGACTCCCTTATAATTTAAATATGCATAGAAACTGGATATTATAAATAGATTTGGTTCACATTTTGAAAATTTTACAAAGGAAAGGACCTCACAAAGAAAAATATGTTAGGGACTTTCAAATGAACAGCAATCTTTTCAGCCGAAAAATAATGAGCAGTATGAGGAAATAATATGTTACATATCACTTTCATCATGGAAACAATCTGGTGATATTTGCCTTACCCTCCACTTTTTTCCTGTCAATGTCAGTGTCTGAAGCTCTGTCTCCCTGTGTGAACATTTATGCAATGAGTAGCTGGACTGAATCTACTAGACACATTAGAATTCAGCTGAGCATCTTTGGAACATAAGAGTTCAGTATGGACGTTATTGGCCAGTTGGATCTTTTGTGTAAGAGCATAACTGCACATCAATGATTCAGTAAGCTGCTCTCACATTTAATGTAACTATTGTAGATAGAGTTATTTGAGATTAGTATGTTGAAATCACTGTAAGATTCCTAAAAAGTGATCATCAGATTTGGTTTTGAATAATTTCAAATTCCTCAGGACAGGAGCTATTACATTTCCATACCTCAAAAATTTTGAATACTCTCAAGAAATAGTCAATTAAATAAGGGAATAATTACGACAAAGTTATTATTTATTTTCCTTGAGATTTCCAGGAACATTTGGCATGGTTTATGTTAATAAGGTGTTCAAAACCTTTCAGTCAAATGCACCTGTCCTGGTTTCAGATGGGACAGAGTTAACTTTTTTCATAGTAGGTAGTAAGAGGCTACATTTTGTATTTCTGCTGAGGAGGCTGATAACATACTGATGTTTATAGTTGCTGCCAGGACAGTCAAGGACATTTCATCTTCTCATGCTTTGCCAATGTGTGCAGATGCAGGAGAAGCTTGGAGGGAGCAGAGCCCAGGATTCAGCCTTATGTTTAGGATCGAGACCCAAATTGACCAATGGCATATTCAATATCCTGCACGCCATGCCCAGTATATAGATGAGGATGTGTCTGGAAGTTCACTTGCTCTCTTGGTCAGCTCACTCTTGGTCTCTAGGACTTTCAGGCTCTTATCTTTGTGGTTTTGGATTACGGTTTTGGGAGTCTCTGCTCTGGGACCGTTAGCTGGGAACAGGCTGAGCCTTGGTCAGCAGGTGGTAAGCAACTGCACTGTGTATCACTCACTTGTATAAATGTATACTATTATTAATATTATTATTTTCAATTTTATTGTAATTCAGTTACTAAATTGTTCTTGTCTCAACCCGTGAGCCTCTTTTTCCTTTACCCCTTTAATTCTCTCCCCTGTCCCTGGAAGGAGAGAGGGTGAGCAAGCAGCTGTGTCGTATTTGCTGCTGGGTGGGTCAAACAAGGCAGCGGCAATATAGTATCATAGAATCATTTAGGTTGGAAACTATCCTTGAGACCATTGAGTCCAACCTGGCACTGCCAAATCCACCACTAAACCATGTCCCTAAGCTCTACATCTGCACATCTTTTAAATACCTCCAGGGATAGTGACTCAACCACTTCCATGGACAACTTGTTCCAATGTTTGACAACACTTTTGATGAAGAAATCTTTCCTAATATCCAGCCTGTGGCACAACTTGAGGCCATTCTCTCTCATGTTACCACTTGTTACTTGGGAAAAGAGAATGACAGCCACCTTGTCACAACCTCCTTTCAGGTAAGTGTAGAGAGCGATAAGGTTTCCCCTCAGCCTCCTTTTCTCCAGGCTGAACAGCACCAGTTCCCTCAGTTGCTCCTCATGAGTATTTTTGTCTATGTTTCAAATTAATAACAAAATAGCTGATTATCAGATAAATATATTTATACTGTATGTGAGCTAAATTTGGAGTCATAGAACGTCAAGTATATTGCATACAGTGAAGGCACAACAAAATAACAGCTTCATGTGTGTCGAATATTGTTGTGATTAAAACACATATCTTAAAAATTCACTAAACAAGACCCATAGATTTTGAATCCATAACCATGACAGATACGAGCAGTATTTACAAACTGATCTGCTAAGGTTTAAGGTGAGAAAAGACAGACTTTGAAAGTTTTGATTCATTCAATTTTGGGATAAGACCAGAAAAATTTGGATGCTAATTTCACAAAAGTTTACTGGAACATATTGCTATCCCTTGCAATTTCTTTGACACTCTCCTGTCTTGCCTTCTCAAATGTCTCTCTTTTTTCAGTTCTGACCTTGATAATTTGCTTTACTTAAAATTTTTGGTCTACCTGTAATTTATACAATATCATTCTTGTGACGAAGTATACAGCTTCTGCCAGCACACAGTGAAGCCCTTGAAGACTACAAGGGCTATGTCGACACTGGCAAGTAGACCATCAGCACTTAATCTGTAGGACAAAATAAAGAATCACAAGGTAATTTGGATTTGAAGTGGCCTCTGGAGGTTACCTAGTCCAGCATCCTGCTCAAAGCAGGTCCACACAGGTCAGGTTGCTAAGTAACGTGCATAGTTGATTTAAGTATCTTCAAGGACAGAGATTCCCCACCACCTCTACTAGCAAAATAAATAAATAAATAATAAATAATCTAACAGGATAGCAGTACTATACATTT
The DNA here is from genome assembly GCA_011057875.1 of Pterocles orientalis. NCBI lineage: Eukaryota > Metazoa > Chordata > Aves > Pterocliformes > Pteroclidae > Pterocles > Pterocles orientalis. Next base: position 1,485,644 of record WKFP01015212.1, on the reverse strand, counting down.
TTCATATTTTGGAGGGCTTCTAGTCTCATCCCATAGACTGAACACCCATCAGTAGCCATAAATATTATAGCAGCTTACAGAGCAACACTTCTGGCTTAGCTTTACCTAAAGAAATTGAGTTCATGCAGTTCAAGACTAACCTGCCATGTGAACCAAGTGGAGGCAATCACTTCAGAAGGGCTCTCTTGAGCTCAACAAAAATTCTCATGTTGTCACACAGGGTTTTCTTTTATGAAGACAATCCTGTCATGACCTGACAGTTCACTTCCGTTTCTTCATCTTCTCCGTTGACAGCTTTAATGAGAAACACAGATGATTTCCTGTTTTGCAATCTGGTAACAGGGATGGCTTCTTCAGTTTCTGGGGGCATTTCTAGCAGACATACATAGGCCTTGGAGCTCCCTAGGAAGCTATAGGAAGCTATGGCATCTGTTACAGATGAGGAGATGAGATAGATTTCTTACTTGATGAAGATATCGGCAGAAAATAGATATCAGTACCTGACTCCTTTTCTCTCTGAAACAGTAGAGTAGGGAGAAAATTCTGGGATAGGGAGAGATTACAGAAAAATTATAGGCTTACACCAAAATTATCAACATTTTAAATTTAGGCACAAAGAGCCTTTTTTTTTTTTTTCTCCAACGAAAGAGACTTTGTTGATCTGTGGAATTTTGTTATGTATCCTTTTTTTTTCTTCCCCACAGACATACCAGTGAGAGAAGACAGCTTTTGCTGCCACAATGTGGGCCATGCTAGGGATCAGAAGAGTCAACACACAGTTTTTCAAGAAAACAAGTTTTTCTGTGCCTCATGTTGATTCTGAAGAAAGTCCTTACCAGTTAATGCTTTATGAAGGTGAAATCTTGCCAGAATCCTAACTGAAGTTTAGCATTTTGGCTGCTAATTGTAACTTGGAAATTATAGCCAGTGAACAAATTATGTTTTTGATTACGCTGGTATAGCCAAGCAGTAACTCAGGTGCTGTTATATTTCTCACTTCTGGAGAACACGCTAGTTTTCAATCTAAACTCAATTTAAGGGAAAAAAGCAAAACTGAGAACAAACCTGAAACTTCTATGACAATATAACATGAATTTTCTGTAACATAGTATAAAATTCTGCTTCACAAATGGCCTTTACCCCTGCACAAATAGATTTGTGAGGATTTATAGGTATGGTACCAAAGCAATCATTACAAATATGTAGCTACATACACTGTGGTTACACTGGGAAATTTCAACCTCACCAGCATGTTTGTACACTGTTCTTTTTTTCCTGTGGTCTTACAAGAAGGTTCAGAAGTTTTGGTGGCTTGGCAGTAAGTTACCTTGATGCTGAGCTTTCTTTCCTCCCATTTAAATACACAACCCATGAATAGTCAGGTCTCATGGCATGAGGTCTAACTTTTTAATAGATACTTAACAGATACTACCCTGAAAATAATAAACACTTTCCTGTTTGTTTTTTTTTTTTTCCCTCAGTCTGTATTCCATGTCAAACACACCCCAGGCCTTGTGATAATTAGAATACAAAATGCAGTGAATATCATGGTAATGTATTAGGTCCATTAAACTTTCTCATCTAAAAAAACCCAGTTCTAAATTCTGTTTTGATGATGAGGAAGATGCTATTGATGGTGTCTCCTAGTTGCCATGTGTGATGTGACTGCTTGTGGCATCTCAGGAGAAATGGCAAGAGTGAGATGAACAGAAATGAGCACATCAGGCTGGATGAACATGTGCAGGAATGGGAAGGAAGATTTGAACAATAATTTTCCCACATTTTCTTGAACTGTCTGCGAATCTGTTCCATGTTTGAAATAGTAGCTTTTCTAGATGTCTGAGCAGTCTACAAGGACCCTCCACAGAGAATGCTTTTTGATACCTGTCGTATAAACAAATATATCTAACACCAAAATATACAATTTAAGAAGACAACCAATGTACAAAATAAGAGGGAGAAAAAATGTAATTCAGTAAAACAAAAGCAGTGCAATAGGGCTGCTATTAGCTTCACTTTTAAAAAAATAAAATGAGTTCTACAAAGATAACAGAATGGTCATATTCTACTCTATGTTATCTGCTGACTTCGGTAGAATAGCATGGGGGATAAATCTGTTTGTTATCCTCAAGCTACAAGCAGACACTCTTCGTTAAAAATAAAACATTCCATTTAATAGAAGACATCAATTATCCTATGCTTTGTTTTAAGGGAAAATCAGAGGTAACTTAATGGAGTCAACAGAGAGGTATTGGAGACAAACTGTTTAGAGATTTTGCCAGATCAGATTATTTCCAAAATTTGTAATTATCAGCATATTTTTGCAATCCTCCAGTTCAAATTAAACTGGCAAAGAAATGCAGTAGCGTATATCATGTCCTGTAGTCTCTATGTAAACAAAGCAGAGGGTATATGGCATTTCCTAGAATTCATCACCCTTGGTTTTTGACCGAGAAGGTTGTAATTTCCTTTCTACCTTCATTTCAGTAGAAGCATTTTTTGATGTGTGCGTGACATTTTTTCATATAAAAGAAACATTCTGAATTCTTGACAAAACCATAAATACTGCACATAGTTAGAACCAAAAAAGTGCTGGCTGTTCTGGAGACACGATGCAGAACATTGCCATCTCAACAAGGCACCTTAGTCCAGGACAGTGCTTTAGGACGTAGACTTACCAGATGAGCATTCCTGATGTCAAAGGTTATGACTCAACACTAATACACAGAGGTATTTTTTGCCTCTACTGGTATCTAATGGGTAGCATGAGTAATACTTCAGGACTTGAAAGCAATTCTACATTTTCTCAAAATTAAAGTACTGTTCAAAGACCCCAAATTGTTCCTCTCAAGAGCCAGTGGACAATAAATCTGACAAAAAGTCTGAGCTGCATAGAAGGATAAGAAGGTGAACACTTTATCTAGTTTCTACTTATAAGGGAAGATTTTCACACTCAAGTTATTAGACTTAATACAGATAAAATCTGTTTACATCTTTAGGATTGTCTTATAGAAGAAACCAGAACAGGAAATATAAAGTTTCTTACATTCCTCTAACCTTATACTCAGTGATGCATTTTCTCTGTCAGTTGGATATGATAACTCTTTCAGGCTGCATCTCTGGTCCCCTGATCATTCATTCTAAATTAATGCTATTTTTTCCTGTGGGAGAATGGAAGAAATAGCTGTTTCAAAGGTAGGGATACATAGTATGTGAAGTGGAAATCTGTCTGCACTTTCTCAGCATGTCTTTTGTCCAGGGAAACCCCAAATGAGTCTTGTGTGAACCACCCACCGCAGGAAGCCCAAGCCTCATTTTTCCCAAAGCAGCTGTTTTAGCACTTGTTCATTCCCTTTACTTTGTGCTTAGTTGGTTCTCCTCAGTAACAGAAAAGGCTTTTATCCAAGAGACCCCAAAAGGCAATCAGAAGAAACCCATAGAGGATTTTCTAAAAGTGTTACTGGAGGTGGCTGAGCATCTTGCTGCTTCTTGGTGTGACAGTTACACAGGGCAGTGCAGGTTCAGCAATAAAAGAAGGCAGGTGATCTGTATGAAAATCTGTGATAAGAGGAAGCAGTTATTTCCTTAGCATGACAAGTTTGGACCACAATTACACCTTGGTATCGCTTACTGTCCTCAGCTTTCTGGGCAGGAGGCCAGGCGTGGTCAGGTGAGCATGTCTTTATGCCCTACATCAATCACACCCATTTGTTTCAATGTTGTTTAATAACGGCATTATGAACATTTGTACTTTGCTCATATAGGAAGAGTTGATTAGGTTTCCTAAGTGATAATGAGTACAATAAATATATGCCCATGCTATGTCTGCATTTATTCAAAAGTAGTAAATTGCTCATTATTATTCTATTGCAGGAATTTAATTAGAAGACTCTGCCATTAGCCAGATGATGATGGCTATCACTTTTTAATCAAAACATATAATTTTATGGCTTATGAATTAACTAATGGCTGTGGAGCCTGATTCGAGGTTGAGACATTGATCATAACACAAGTCTCAGAGAAGATCCTGGTTGATATGACAAAAAATGCAGTTCAAAAGTATGGGTAGTGCCTTGTTTTGCATCAGTAGTAGTCACCTTTACCATCTCTAGAGGCAGAGATGAAGGTAGGTATATCTAGGTTTGTACTGTGATGGTGATTCTCCTTAATATAACCTCCTCTGTCTGTAGCCCTCTCTGTAACAAACTGGGGGTGAGGGAGAGAGTTTCAGCTGTCGATGTTTCAAGCATCCCTGGCTCACCTCTAGTATGTCCTGGCTGCACAGCCTTGGCTGAGGCTGCTGAGAAAGTTGCTAAGTTGGGACAAAGCTGTGAAAAAGTCTGTCAGGTCTTTAAAATAATAATTTTTGAGACATGGATCATGAGGAGCTCAATAATTAAAGAAGAAAAATATTGTCCCAACAGGGTGTACAATCTTAAAGAGAAAAAGAGGGTGAGGAGGATTTGTCCAGCTATCAGTGCCGTAAGTGTGTTGGCATTGATGGAAATAGTGGCTGACAGCAGCTCAGCAGCAATCTTCCAGCAAGCCATGGAGGCCAGCTCCTGACTGATCCTCTCCTCACCCGCAAAGTCTCTTTGAGTATCTTATAGAGGTGGAGAACACACTAATATCTAGCCTAGCAGCTTATGAAATCCTAGCCAGCTTCCATGTGTGTTGGCCAACAAAGCACTGCTTTTTTCTTATTAGTATACTGCTTACAGATCATCTTTGCACAGTCCAAGGTACCTAAAGAAACTGGCCCCAAAACATAGCAGTAGCGGTATGAATATTTAAAAATACTCCTGTGTATTTTTTAAGAGTGTAACATAGATCTGTGCACCTCTAATCAAGAAAAAAAACCCCACACTCCATTTGCATATAAGAATACTTAAGAAGATATACTGTTTTGGGGACAATTCAGTAAACCACAGATTTTTCTAGAGGTACAAGAAAAGACAAAGAACAAGGGTAAGCAGACATGGCAGTTTGTAAACAGAAGGGAGGTAAGAACAAGATTGCCTGTGTACAGACCAATAACCTTATTTCATCCCTGGAGCTGGTACTGAATGAGATAAGGAATGACTTTCGAAGCCTTGGTTAAAAGAGAGGTGTGCGTAGACTTCCTTGCTGTATTGCGAAATCCTTGCTTTTGCAGCACTTCTTTCTTCCTTCTGAGATTTGAACATACTTTGTTTCAAAATGCTGCTGCTTTCCAAGGAAAGACAGAAGATTTCAAAGCCCATCAGGCTTACTGAAAGGTTCTGCTCGGTGCAGCATGCTCTGAGGTCCAAACCACAGCAAGGGAGCTGCAAAACTGGGTGGCACAGGTCCTGTTTTCCATGGATACACAGTCAGAGAACCCTGAACCATGATGCTCTTAAGTACAATAACATATAGATCCTTCAGGGACCCATCACAACCTGCAACAGTGTTTGTTTTAGTTTTACTTCTGCGGTTGTTGAGGAATATGTGTGTGTGTGTGTGTGTGTGTGAACTCCTTACATTTATTATTATTTCATGTTCCAGGAGCTGAGAACTGGAAATGCCATTTTGTTTAAGATATTCTCACCAGGAGACAACTGCTAACTTTTGCTAAATGCACCATATTGGCATGGAAATGGAACTAGAGTCTAAGGTTAACAGCACAGCTTAGGCAACCAGAAAAGCGTGAAAATCCATTTCCTAGCTTGGAGGTGCAGATATTATTTAAATAAATGAGACCAGACAATGTTTCATTTCCTTTATTTGAAAACCAGAAAGAGAGACAAAAGCTGAAAAAAGGAAGATTGTCTTTAGGATTCAGAGGAGGAAGCAGGGGTCAATAGGTTGATCTATGCCTTTATATCAATCTTCTGTTTGTTTCATCCCAAGCTGGGATGACATGTTCTGATTTGGAATAATTTTTAACTTGTTTGCAAGTTGAGTAGTAGTGCAGAAAGGATGAATTTCCTATAATACAGAATCAATGCAGATAATTAATTGAATAGAAATAAGGGAAAAGATTTTACACTTTGGCAAATGTCAGATGAGTTCAAAGAGAGCTTGGCCAGAAATGCCAATGAAAGGATTTTACCTTATTTATAGAGGTGTGTGTAGCATAAGCCGTTTAACTGTTCTGTGAGATAAGTGGAAGAAATAGTTTTTGCTTTTTTCTACTATCTTTAATCTTTCTCTTTGTTAAGTTTTGACTCTGTATATGTATTTTCAAGCAAGCTGCACTGTTGTGGAGGTGTGCGGTCTCTTCAACTAAAATCAGTAATTAAAATTGTGTTGTGGCAGTGGTAGTTAATGAGAGGGCTGCTTGTCTCTCTTGAGACTCCTTGCTGGAGGGTGGGTGCTCCAGAGGATAAAGAGCAGTGGCTGAGCTGGCTGGAAATCCAAATTTTACCCTGTGGGAAATTCTGACATTCTGTAATGTTTTCATCCTAAATAATAAAACTTTAAGTTTCTCTCGGAAGATAAATTTTTCCAGAGAATTTTTATTTGAACACATCAAAATGATCATGCTAAAATGCTTTCTTCTCCCTAGTTATGTCTAAATGCTTAATTCCAGTAACGCCTGCTATAATGACACTAACTCCAAACTCCCATCTATGGCATGGAATTAAGATTTCAGATGGAACCGTAGAGAGAAATCAATACTAAACACTGTGTTTTGAGTTTGACTAAGTCTAATAATTTCCCACCAGAAACATAAGCAAAATGAACATTTTGATTGTTTGACCAAACAATATTTTGCAATAGACAGCTGTGCTGTAAAAATAAACATTTAAACAGTTCTGTTTGTTTGTTATGTCTTCATTTCAGTCTCATATTGCACAAGTCAGCACTATGCAAAGCCCTACTATTTCAGCACGCAGGGGTCGGTACTAGCCGCTATCTTTTTTGTTGTTGCAGTTTCATTTTAATAGAAAATGAAACTCAAAACCTAAATATAATCAAAACTCAAACTCTCTTTAAAATATCGGAAAGAATGCAAACTAATATATCATATAAGTGATACACGCAAACAGAGTCACCCTAGGACAGAGTTCATTGAAGCTTACATCTGCCATCAAGCTTAATATCTGCATCATGGTGCTTTTCTGCTCCCAAGGCTCACATTTATCATAACTTTTTTCTGTTGAGGCTGGTTCATCATAAAAAGAACAACTGCCCTTTGTCATTCTTAATCTTTCCAAGGTGATCCAGATTTTTTTTTTTTTTTTTAAAAGAGCGTAAGGGACAAATAACTGTCCCGTATACCCAGGGACCTGGGAATTTTTTCTGTCCCTTCTGTTCTTGACTGTATTTTCTCCATGCAACCCCAGCAAGGAATCTTTCCCTTTTGGAATTATGCAGGTAAATCATCTCTGCTGGCATTTGTAACATGTATTGTGACTACAGGGAAATGAAATAAAAACACAGAAGCACACAAAAGCATAAGGTATTCAGCTTGGAGATAAGGGATTTGGTGATGAGCATTTCATTAATGCTAATAGGAAGAGTGCAATAGCATTGCAACATGTTCTATTGAATATGTATGCTTTGGAGGATAATAACCCTAATTTCAAAACTGATGTGTAGAGTACAAGACTCAGATTGAAATAACAAAACTTATTCCATTGCTTAAATTATATTTTTACCCCAGTTATTTTGCTTTTGTCAAAGAGTTTGATAGAAGTTGAAAGGGAAAAACACTTTGGAGAGACAAAGTGATTAAATAAGAGGCGAACATAGTACAGTATTTTTTCTTCAATGTTGAAGCACAGGAAACCTTGACATTACTAGCAGTATGCAAATAACAATTGCAAACTTTTGGCAAATTTCAGCTGCAATTTCTCATGAGAAAAGAGCATAAGATCAGAATCGGCAATAAAATGCAGATTGTATTTTATTATGCAGATTATTATTTTTTTTACTAATAACAATTACACTAATCAGTAGGAGTATGGAGAGCAAACTCTGAAATATTACAGAGTAATCTTACAGTGACTGATGATGGCAGTGAAAAACACCTCTAGGGCTGGCAAAGTTTACCAGCATGTATCTGCTGGTGATGGTCCTGCCACCATGGAGGTGCACTGCTATGCTGCCTTTGCCTGAAAGAGAGATGGGCAGCATTTGGCAAAATGCTTGGTGGGGCACAGTGGGGACAGGAAAGCATAGAACTGTGCCATGCAGAAAAGTCTTTATGGGGCATTGAATTTTAAAATATATGTGGGTTGGTACTTCTGAGGGCAGCAAGTTGCCTTTTGTAAGACCCACAGCCTCAGTTTCCCCACATTGGTGTATTAGGGGATTGGAGCCTTTACCTGTTAAGTGGATATACAAAATAGAAAATAGGAAGCCATTTATTAATCTGTTAATGAAACGCATTAATTTCCTATTTTAAACTAGTAAACCAATTAAAAATCTTTATTAATTGGTTTATTATCCAAGAGACCTTATAATAATAAAAATATCAATATTTCATTTTGTTAAGATATCATAAAAGAAAGCAGAAAGGATCTGTTGAAACTCAGGCACCATATACTCCAGGAAATATCCAGTCAAGAAAATGAACTGTGGGGCCTGGCTGAAGATCAGATACTCATTCACAGCAACTTTTAAGTAAATTGCCTGGTTGTAAATTGTTGGGTCCTTGGAGCATGCTTGTATGTTCCTTAGTGTTTGTACAGGGACAAGTAAATGGAGAGATATAGCTCACACCAGATCCTGCAGATTGAAAAAGTTTGTGGATTTTTTTTGTGCTGTTGCTTTGAAATTCCTGTACGCCTGTAAATCCTGTTAGGTGTGGTTCTGTCCTGTAGGTATATATCCTACCACGATGTTGATAGGAATCCAGAGGGATCACTTCCCATGAAGGAAAATGGTAGCAGCAGGGTTGCTGCTCTTACTATGGCAAGGGATGTAGACCCTCTACATGCTGTCGATACGAAATTTTGTGTCCCTTCTAGCATTTGTGTCTTACATAGAAACTGAGTCTACACCTACTCAAGCTAATGACACAGGGCAGGGAAACTAGCTCAATAATTGTCACGTAAGTACAGTATGCTGTTGAAATAAATAAAAAGCATAATTGTTAGCATGCTTCCTGGCATGGATTCAATCCAGGGCAACTAGTCGCTCGCACACAATTCCTGGTGTGGTGTTGGGGCTGGTGGAGACCAGGGTTTCTATCCACAGGTCAGCATAAATAAGACAACCTGCTCTGGAAAGAAGACAGTATATTCATATGGTTATAAAATATGCCATGCCACTTCCTAGAAAGCCAGCTCTATTTTTTTATAAGTATAAATACAGCCTGTGATCTCACTGTAGCTCTACTTGCACATGCCAGCTGACCTTACATGACATGCCCTCTTTAATGGGTCACGCATATGAAATAGGCTCTCTCTTTTCTCCCACTTGGTGTCAAGTGTTATGAGCCTTTGAGGGCAGGAACTAAGGACCTGATACAAACTTGGGCAGGAGAAGGAGCAAGAATAAACACTAATAAATATGTCCTGACTAATTTTCTTTGGTCTGCAGTGGGAGAAAGGTGGCAGGGGAAAATTGTTTCCAACCACAGCAGCTCCCCTGTATTTCATGGACCAGAAAATGTTTGGTCCGTAATGAAAAGGTCTCATTCCAATCAGGTGGGATAATGGGGAAAAAGGTAAAGCAATAGTATTTCGGTATGCACTCGAGTTAATAACTCATCTGCTGCTATGAGACATTACACACCAGTCAGTGCAACTCTCCCCTTGTTCCTTTATTTTCAAGAAGAAAATGATGATAAAAGACTTTCTGAAATTCTAAGCATACATATGCATATATACCTGTTTTAATTTTAAGACAAATATTATGGAGATCTGCACTAGATGTTTCATAAATAGTGTTAATGAGACACATTTACCCTTAACATAATATTCATAGCATTGTTCTACAAATAGCTCACAGATCATCTGCATGCTTTAAAAGAAAACAGTTGGGACTGGCTTATGGTGAGGGATAGCTTACTTGGTTAAGTCTCTTAATAGAAAGTATAAAAAGATAATTTACATGCATAGTAGTGACAAGAGATTTTGAGCAAAAAATGCTCTATTAAGTGTAATCAATTAATTTGTCAACATTACAGAACTATTTCAATAGCACAAAAGAATTTGCCAGGGTATCCTCTTTACAAAACAGCACCTGAATAGCATGCAAAATCTGACTGTTACTGGTTTTGTTTGCATCAGAAGTTCTGAGGGTGAACTGCATAACATAAAAGAGTGTATTATATATCTAACACAAGCTAAGTTGTGAAAAATAGAGAAAAGCTGAGATGGGATTATTAAACAGTCAACAGAAACTGCTAATTACCATTAAAAAAGCTCTGACCATCTTTGAAGATAGGCAATGAACTGCAGGTGTTGCTTGTGGCACTATGTACTAATACATAATTTATTTTTCCTTTCAAGGCACCTTTGGCAACATTAGAAATAAGTAGCTTGAAATAGTCTGCCTTTGCCTGTCTCACTGTGCAGTCGGGACAGCCATTTAAGATGACCTGCTGAATCACTGGGTTCAGTCCTACACAGTTGTGGACAAGAAAAACAGGGTTGTCCTTCGCCATTGGCAAAGATGCTGCACTCCGTTATGCAGCAGTGCATCGTCCACTCACCACAGAAAACATCAGGTGGTTTGCTTTTTTCCCATTTGGCAGTGCCACAGCTTTTTCTGACGTTTCAGCTTGGCTTTCAATTCCAACTTCAACTAACAGCATGTGAACAATCACTGCTGTTAGATGATCGTCTCTATCCTTCACCTTTACTGTTTTGATAGATTTGGGCGAGTCCTGATCCTGGTCTCTGGGAGAGCTTTGACCTGCAGATTAAAAGGAGAGCTAAGGGTGACTGTGTTCCAGTGCTGCAGAGTTACAGATAAATGAGAATACTGTGTATATCGGATGAAGAAATGTGCATTAAACTGCCATTATACTTAATGAAACAGAACTGTTTTCAGGAAAAAGATAAAAAAGAGTGAAGGGTTGTGCCTCTAGCATACAAAGGAAACACAGTATGTAAAAGCATGCTTCACATCTACAGAAGTGTCTTAGCATGGAGAATCACAGAAAACAAGTCTGGAGGGGATCTGAGAAGGTCAGTTAGTCTATCCCTTGCTCCAAGGCAGGATTAACTATACAAAAATAATCTCTGACAGGCACCTGTGTTACATTCTGATAAAAACAAAACAAAACAAAACAACAGTGAGGGAGACACTATAGCTCCCCAAGCAGTCTACTCTATTACTCAACGATCTCACCATTAGAGAGTTTATCGCTTGCCACGGTGTAAGGACCTGCTTCTTTTCCTGTTGTGGCTTGACAGAGAAAAAATAGCTTATTCCCTTTCTCTTTGCAGCAAGCATGTATTATGAAAGAGCAGAACTGAGGAGAGTGCTGTACATATGGACACTGTGACATGGGCCATACTCTCCCCAATTTTAGCAAAGTTCGTGGGTCTATTAAATTTGTGTCACGAGTTGCCTATCCACACAAGTTACTGAACAGAAAGCCAAAGTGTTAATTTAAATCTTGCTAGCAACTCCCCACCACCTCTCCCTGTGACTGCTTTTAGCTAGGTATACACGACATGTGCACATGGACTCTGTGCTCTGCTCCGGCACCAGACGAGGAGCTTGTGAGCTATGTGTGATGGATCACATTAGCAGGACATGGTTATTAAGTCTGCTAGTTTGTGGGCCAGCTCAGAAAGCAGTCAGCAAGCTCACACATCTCTAAAGCTGTCTCTTTTACTGCTAAAGGACTGCCTGTCCAGGGAGGTGACTGTGAGTCAAGCCAGGACACAGACACTACAAGGCATGAGCTGCTCCATAGGAAATGCCCATGTAGGAGGCACGCACTGAACATTAGGTATGGAGGAGTTGGCTGACTAATTAATAAGACCTCTCCCTCCTTTTTTGACTCAATTATGAAGTTCTGTTGGGACACAATGGGAGTCAGGCCACCATGTGCCTTTGGTGATGTGGCAAGAGCCCAGCTACAACGTGACATGAAAGGGACACAGCACAAGCCTCCATATGAAGACAGTCTGGTGCCTAAAGGGGCCTGCTAGTCGCAGAGCCTTGCACAGAGGTAAGGCTACTGATCTTAGCTCCTGAGAAGAAGTAAGGGCTTTTTATGGCTCTGGATCTTGTATATGAGGTGTCACTAGTTGGTGAGTCAACACGAGTGAGCTCATGGGGTACAGAACCACCAGGAGCAGGACCATAGAATCACAGAATCGTAGAAGAGCTGGGTTTGGAAGGAACCTTTACAGGTCCAACCCCCCTGCAATAGTCAGGGACATCTTCAACTAGATCAGGTTGCTCAGAGCCCCATCTAACCTGACCTTGAATGTTTCCAAGGACAGTGCATTTACCACCCCTCCAGGCAACCTGTTCCAGCATTTCACCTCCCTCATTGCAAAAAATATCTTCCTCATATCTAGTGTAAACCTACCCTATTTTAAACAATTACCCCTTGTGCTATCCCAACAGGTCCTGCTGAAAAGTCTGTACTTTCTACCCTTTTTAAAAATGCGTGCAACATTTCCTTTTTTCCAGTCACCAGGGACATCAATCACCTGAGTGCCAAGAGTTTTCAAATATTATATGTGAAGGTCTCAGTGCAGGGAAGGTAATGTGCTCTAATTTCACCCTCCCCCCATATTTCAAAATGCCTCTACGACACGTTAGCCCTAAATGTGTTTTTGTGTGACGTTGTTTACTTGACACTCAGTATGAGGCTAATTATCTCAATGTATAGTATGGAGGAACTGAAACATGACGTACCCTAAAACACTGATTTCCCCATGTACATGTATGTGCCCACACAGATAAGAGTAGAATTTAGTTTAAACATATTTGTCTTCTACTTGACATTTTATCTTTCCTTTTTTCTGCTTTTTTCACCATATTTATAACTGACCCTGGTTTCCTCAAAGTAGAGCAAAAATTCAATAGCCTTCACATGTTACTGAAATTAGATAGAGTTCACCCTTCCTTAATATTAAAGGTGAACTAAAAAATTACAAAAGCACACAAATTTAAGTTTATTAACTTATCTAATCTTAGTTCAACCTTTATAACAGATGATTCACAAAACTATGGACAGACACAAGATAATTTTGAGAACAAGAGAAACTGATAAGTACTTGAGTAAAGAGGTTTGGTCTCAGCAATGGATTTTCTAGCTTTTACACTTGTATCCATGGTAAAAGAGCAAAAACATTTTTTCTGCCAAAGAATCTGCACCTCCACCAAATGAACAAGACAAAAATCCTGTCACAAGCTAGGCAGAACTGTGAGACGTGCATAGCTCTTATTTCTTCAAGGACTCTTACTGTATGCATTAATATTATGAATACATGACATGACAATGACAATAAGACTAATGATTTGCAGTAGGATTCTAAAGCTTCTTGGTTAAAGTGAAGAAATTAGAGAGAACAATTGCATAGGGTGTTTGGACTATGGATTCTGTTCTTCCGTTGTTGAACAAGCCTGAAAATAACTCTACATATAGATATACAGCAGATATAAGAACATACCTCCTGTCCACAGAACCAGTCCACCTCAATGCTTTAAACTTGACCATTTGAACATTTCCAATTATATTCTTCTATCAGTCAAAGTGCAGATATTTTTCATGTCTACACCTAAGAAAAACATTACTGATGAAAGCTTGCCTGAAATCCAGTGCAGAGCCACGAAGATGATTAAGGGAATGGAGCATCTCCCTTATGAGGAAAGGCTGAGGCAGCTGGGTCTCTTTAGTCTGGAAAAGAGGAGACTGAGGGGTGACCTAATCAATGTTTATAAATATGTGAAGGGTGAGTGTCAGGAGGATGGAGCCAGGCTCTTCTCTGTGACATCCAGTGATAGGACAAGGGG
>WKFP01015212.1:1450469-1461380 GCA_011057875.1 Pterocles orientalis | reverse complement strand
AACACTGATTTCCCCATGTACATGTATGTGCCCACACAGATAAGAGTAGAATTTAGTTTAAACATATTTGTCTTCTACTTGACATTTTATCTTTCCTTTTTTCTGCTTTTTTCACCATATTTATAACTGACCCTGGTTTCCTCAAAGTAGAGCAAAAATTCAATAGCCTTCACATGTTACTGAAATTAGATAGAGTTCACCCTTCCTTAATATTAAAGGTGAACTAAAAAATTACAAAAGCACACAAATTTAAGTTTATTAACTTATCTAATCTTAGTTCAACCTTTATAACAGATGATTCACAAAACTATGGACTGACACAAGATAATTTTGAGAACAAGAGAAACTGATAAGTACTTGAGTAAAGAGGTTTGGTCTCAGCAATGGATTTTCTAGCTTTTACACTTGTATCCATGGTAAAAGAGCAAAAACATTTTTTCTGCCAAAGAATCTGCACCTCCACCAAATGAACAAGACAAAAATCCTGTCACAAGCTAGGCAGAACTGTGAGACGTGCACAGCTCTTATTTCTTCAAGGACTCTTACTGTATGCATTAATATTATGAATACATGACATGACAATGACAATAAGACTAATGATTTGCAGTAGGATTCTAAAGCTTCTTGGTTAAAGTGAAGAAATTAGAGATAACAATTGCATAGAGTGTTTGGACTATGGATTCTGTTCTTCCGTTGTTGAACAAGCCTGAAAATAACTCTACATATAGATATACAGCAGATATAAGAACATACCTCCTGTCCACAGAATCAGTCCACCTCAATGCTTTAAACTTAACCATTTGAACATTTCCAATTATATTCTTCTATCAGTCAAAGTGTAGATATTGTTCATGTCTACACCTAAGAAAAACATTACTGATGAAAGCTTGCCTGAAATCCATCTTTCTTTTCTTTGACATCTGGGCATAAAGGTGGGGAAGAAGGGTGGGGGTTTTTTAAACTTTCTGCAGAGTATTTTGCTTTCCTCTGGCAACTTGCTGATCTCAGTCTTGTGGTAAATTTTTAAAATGTCAATTTTATTTATGAATAATTAAATTGTACACATGTATGTATGAATTTTCAGAATTTAGTTTTAAGGTGGAACGTATGTGTAAGAATACATAAATACAGAGAGAGTACATCAAGAGAAAAAAATCTGTTTCTACAACATTGTATTTTTAAAAGACACAGGTACGTAAGGACAGTGGAAATGGGAGAGTTTCTGTACCATAGAAAATAAGTTAAGTACAGAACTCTCCCAGCACTCCTAGCAGCAGAGATGTGTTTTTTCTCAGATTTAAATCCACTATCAACAGATGTGGTTAAGCCACTAAAGTCCAAAGAGGTCTGGGATTCTTTGTGTTGCTAGGAATCCCAGAACATACACATCCTTAAAACAATATGTTTTTGAGACATATCCCATCTTTTTTTTAATGAAAAATAGATCAAAAAACCTACAATAGAGAAAAAAGCCTAAAATATGGCTTTCAGCCACAGAGACAAAAAGCTTTGCATGGGGCACCGTGTAATTAGGAATTTGCAATACATCGATGCTCAATGCCTTCCCAAACTGCAGGCTAATCAGGATGGTGCAGATCATTTATTCTGTGGCCTGATGCAGCCTATTATTGCTGTATTTGGGCAACCTTGTCCAGCCTGCAATGGCTGCTTTTCTTACCCGTCTTTTGGGACATGGCAATTGAATAAGGGAATAGTCCTGAATTCTGAAATTATGACTATGACCTTGACTGTCTGATTGAGGGTAAATACTCCTTTTACTCAAATCTACAATGACTTTTTATATTCTGGGTTTTAACATTTATAAAAGCCTTAGAAAAACAGTGCTGCATATTGCAAATTACAGTTATACGACTATGCCCTGAAGTCTTCTTTTTAAGTTTGCCTGATCAGTGGGATTTCTGTTGAATTAGCATTTGGTCTGTTTTCTATTATTAATACTTACTAAGAGAACTATTCTAGCTTGTTTTGCCTATTTTCAGGAGGACTTAAAATATTCCAAGCTGCATTAAGGCAGGCAAATCAGAATCCTTCATTTTCTCATATCTGTGTTGAGGTCCTGAAGCATTTTAGCTTAATACACGTTAAAATTTGTTGCTTATACATTAGATCAGAATATAGAGTTTATAGGGAATAAAAAAGAGATTGGATAGAAAATGCTTTAGCTGTGATTTATGATCATGAGTGTTCAGTTCAGAAATCTGAACTTGGATTTGCCTAAAGGTCAGAGGATGTTGCTTGTATGTAGGATTAAGCTTTCAACATTTTCTTTGCGCTGTTTTTGCTCTATTCCATGGGCTGCCTTTGCCCCACAAAAGGCTGTTGTACACGCTGTAGTATACGTGAACAGCAAATCAAAACCAGAGAAACATGTCTACAGCACAACGGACTATTTCAGTACCCAGGGAAACTAGGGTAAAGGTTGCAGCTGGTTAACAAATATTTTGGCAGCACATATAAAGGAGTGAAAAAGGAAATCCAGAATGCTGAGGTTGCACTATCAAAGGCTTTTCAATTCGTATTAATTTTTAAACACCATAAAATGCTCTTGGCTTGAACATACAGGCATAAAATAGCATTCATAATGTTTTTTAATATCAAGGCCTGAAACAAGGAGCTGCTGACACAGATCTTTTGCAGACAACTCCAGCATTGCATTTCAATGAAGGAAATTTACTTTTGAGCTATTACATATCAAGGCAGCTGAATACCTTGGCTGGAAATATAAAGTAAGATGAACCAGTTTATTCCTGTTGCTGTGCTCCTCCTAAATGCGGTTCAGCAGAAACAGGATTATCATTTTTTAGGGCTTGACTTCAGTGCAACTGGTCAGCTTAAATTACCACACTTGAACAATAGAGATGGGCAGAACCGCTCTGAAGTGCAGAAAGTGTCAGTATCAGCAGAGGGACCAGATGAGCTCTCCCACTGCATATAAGCATCAGTAGCACAGGAGTTGCAAACTGTCCCCTAGCCTGACAGCATAGCCATCACCTTGGGTATGACTCAGTTTGAACAGGAAGATTTTGCTGGTATGGATGAGTATTCAATTAGGCACTGAGCTGGCCTTGTACTCTGATCTGACACTTCTGCTGAGACAGGTCTTTAGTCCTGAGTGTGCCTCACAGCATGGGAAGACCTACCTTTCCTCCTGTCCACCTTGCAAAGCCAGGCTTGAGGCAGGTCTGAGCCTGAATGCCTGGCTTGTGCTCAGTCTATGGGGTGGGGGAATTCGCTGCAAGTAAATGATACGGGAATTTACAATAACTCGCGGAAGAAGCACTCATTAGTTTGATATTCACTGGAGACTGTGTTTAAGTCAATCCAAATCTTTCTTAAAGACTACAAAGTTTAAATTATTCACAGAAGGCTGGGCAGATAGTAAAACTTTGTTTACCTCCAAAGAACAGAGAGTTTCAGGGAAAAGTTAGTGTTGTTTCCTATTTCTCAGAATATCAGTGGACTTTTACCAGTGCAGTATGTAACTTGACACGCTGCGCTATCAGGTGCTCCTGTGCTTGTTTGCTCTGCTTGTTCCAGCAGTCTTCTGTATCTCCCTCGCTCGATGCTGGGAAGAGAGGCAGGAGAGGTTACAGCTAAAAAGTACACAATATTGTTTTGAACACATTTTTGGAAGATGGAGTGTTATTCTGGAACTTTCTCACCATTTCAGTCTCTCTCTGATGGAACTAATGCCAGCGACTGACAGCAGCAGTCTTTGATACAACAGAACCAGTGTTTGAGGTTTTGCCTGAAATAAAATAAAAGCATTTTCCCCAAGAATCTATAAGTAATTTAAACAATATGATTTGGCCTACCATATATAAGGCAGCTTTATATGAATGTGATATAATATGTTAGCAGAGGGACATCTGGCATACCCAGTTAGACAGATAGTCAGTCCACCTTTCAAACAGATTCTCTTGTAATTTCATCATATGCTTTTCAGCTACCCCATGTAACATAAGGCAACTGCAGAAGGGATTGCAGTGAGTCTGGGCAAATATGAACTATAGACCAAAACATGCAAAAGATGTATGCTCTTACAAGACTTCCACAAAATACTTTAACAGGTTTTCAACAGGTACATTGTTCCACATATATCTTTGAAAGTTACTTCCCTAAAGAGGGTCAGCACAGGTACAGTGCCTAGTTGTTATCACCGCCTTGGTTTTTACCTTGCTTTCCTGACTTGTAATCACAAGTAGTGATAATTCACAACAGCACCCCATGATTGTTTCAAAGCAGGGTATGGGCACAAATGTTTTTCTTTGAGATCTATCTACTTGTGGCAGCGGGTCATACAATTGCTTTTCATTCTTTACATAGTTTTAAATTAACTTAGCGTATCTAGGAGTTAATGGATTTTGACAGGTGACACTGTGTTCCAGGGCTTTCTTTTGAATGACGTGCACACAGAATAACTCAAAAAATACTTCTTGTAAGAATGTATTTCCCCTTGAATGTGCTAGAAAATGCCAGAATTTTCCCCTGCATCTGTAACAAAAATAAATATGTTTACCAGAAAAATCGTGCATAAGTAGTTGAACAGAAGACTATGTGAAGCATTAGTTACTATAGAGTGGACCTAACAAGGGATTTTGATTTTCAAGAACTACAGTGAAGTCTTGCTTTTTAACTCACAGTACTACAAGTTGTACCAGGTAGGTAAAAAGGAAAAAATTCTAAAGCATCTAGTTTTTAGGGTTCAAAACCTTCATAAGGATGGCATAAGTTTTAAAGTTCCCATAGAGAGGGTAACTTGGAATTTCAGCAGTACAGAGAGATTGCCACACAGAAGCGTTGTCTCAGTTCACACTTACCCTTTCTGAGATGAATCAAATGGCACAGAAGATGTCTTGCTGTGCTGAGCATTAAAGTTAGAGAAAAAATGTACAACCCAGGCTCCTTCCTGTTGCTTTGGAGTCCTATATGTCCTAGCAGTGGAGTGGATGTCGCAGCCCCATGTTCCTCAGAGTGTAAAGCCTGTGGCTGTACCGGGCTTACTTACAGTGCAGGGAAGAGCACTCTGGTGGTGTTTCTTTGGAAACAGCAAAGATTCTGCCCCTTTTAAAGTTTTTCATGAAAACTGACCACGCTTATTCTGTTGTATCAGAGCTAAGTCAGAATACATTCTTAAAGTAAATTCCATTAAAATCAGCTGCTGCTGTAGTTGATGGGATTATTGCAATAAGAAAGGTTTTTGGGATCCAGCTGCTTTCTTGTATATTACCTTTACTAGAATTCTACATGTGATTAACAATTAACAGTAGCCAAAAGCAAGGAAAGATACCGTTTTGAATGACATCATTTATAAGATGGAAAAACTGAGAACACTGGAAAGAGCAGGCAGCTTGGCAAGGGAAGTGGCAGTGCCTCGGTGTTTCACTGCCTTCAAAACAAGACTAAGTGCTTCCTGAAATATATTTTTCAGCCAGATGCAAGTTACTGGGCTCAGCTGAGGCCAATATACCACGGCCTCTGTTGTACAGGAGCTTGGATGAGTTTATTTACTAATCCTTAAACTCAGTGGATCTATGAAACACAAGAGGAAGGGCTCCAGTCCAATTGGTAAGGGCTGTATGAGCCGAAAGCAAGCAAGGGAAAGCAAAGACAGCAGAGAGAGGAAAGAGAACCTTTCCAGTCTTATAAATCAGAAGTTAATCCCTTGACACCAATACTCTTAGAGCAGTGTAACAGTGGAACAAGACTTATATGAGGCTATGTTAAAAAGCCTTGCAGGGGAAAGCATAAAGCTTCTCAAATTTGTATGTCTCCAGAGAAAAAAAAAATGATAAAAAAAGCACCCATAGAGGACCTTTTAGTTTTAATACTATGTAAAACAACTTAGTATATTGTTTGATGAGCACAGGTAATGACGTTGCATTTCTGTGTTTTCCCCAGTATCACATGCTCTGTGGGTAAATATGTTTTTTTCCTGTTGCTTCAATATGAAGCATTGATAGTAATATACACAAGTAGCGCCATTAAGTACTAGAAAAAACATTGTAGTGC
Organism: Pterocles orientalis; assembly: GCA_011057875.1. Taxonomy (NCBI): domain Eukaryota; kingdom Metazoa; phylum Chordata; class Aves; order Pterocliformes; family Pteroclidae; genus Pterocles; species Pterocles orientalis. Next base: position 1,455,347 of record WKFP01015212.1, on the reverse strand, counting down.
ATATCGCAGAGAACCAATAAACAGCCAACAATGTATGGCTAAATGTGAAATTACTGGCTGCTCTTCAACAGTGCTCTAGGAAAATTGTGATTTTCAGATATGATCTGTTCAGTCAAATTAAAGTCTGATGACCACCTCAAGACATCCATTTATCATCCAAAATAAATCAAACTGAGAGAACAGGCAACAATACATGATTATATTCAAAGGCAACACATCAGCACCTATGGGCAAAATTTCCAGCAGCAGTCAGATAACAGGAGCAGGAAATAAGAGTACAACAATAGATCACATCAGGACAGGATGTTATAGAATCTCAGCTTTGTTCATAAATATAAAATAATGAACTACTGCTTTCATAGTCTTACCTGTCAAATTGCATTAAAAAACTTGAAAAAATGTTACTGTTGACTGTTTCAGCTGAAGATTTGGTCAAGGAATTAAATAGCTGTATTGAAACAAATACACCTGCTTTTTCATGTATGCAGAACTGAAAGCAAGAAAAAGACAGATAATAGAGTATGTGATGCTCATTTTTAAATTATGATTTCCTTCTTGATTTTTCTTTTTGGATTCATATTAAAATCTTATGAAACCTTCTAGTGATCTTCAAATATGAAAGCTTTACTAGCAAACCTGAAAGATTCCCCAGATCTATACCTTATTACCTATGCAACAAATCAGGAAAAATTTATTTGAAAATTCAGGTGAAAGTCTGTGTGGCATGACACATCTTCTTCAAGCAGTAGTTGGAGAGTGGGAAGAAAGTCTGGCCTCCAGATGGAGGATCAAGGTAATTTGAGGTAACGCACATGAACAGATGGAAGCCCGAGAAATATCTGAAAATAAAACCTTAAGAAAGCAATTTGTTGTACAGAGTGCTTTACATTTTTCTTTGTCTTGCAAAATGTGCAAGTTGCAAAGCAAATACATGACCAAAGTGGACATGTTAAGTGCTGAGCTGAGTATTAGAAATGGAAAAGAAAGGGACTCCTCCCCTGCATGTCAGAGAGTCTCTGTAAATTGCTACAGCCCTGTGGGCTGTGTCCCGACACAATGAGATGGGCCCTTGAACAGCAACAGCTTTTCAAGCACTGAGCTGAAGTACTTCTACCCATTCTGTTTGAATCACAGTATTATCAGCACTGAGCTTCAAAACAGGAGGAGGTCTACACCACCAGACATCTACTTACATTTACCTAACCCTATTCCTTGCAGCACTCTGGAGGGCAAAGCATAATTTTCCCTGTCCCACAGTCTGTGAAATACTCCTGAGGGTGGACTGAGAGCACCCACTGGAGGAGAAAACTTTGGAGGCACTCCCACACAAAACCTGGATAACTCACTAGCTGGACCTTCCCCAGTTAAAGTGCCTAGGGCTCCTGAAGTAGAAACATTTTGAAAGACTGCTGACAAGGAGGGCCAACTGAGTTAGAGATGAACTAGAAGCTGTTTCCAGATAAGGCTGCACAATGAGGTGGGATAAGCCTTTGTATGTGCTGAAGAGTTGCAGAAGAATGAGCTAAATATTCTACTTCTGCAGCCACTTGGGCTAGAAAGGAGCTCCCTATCCTAATTGCACAGACTGTGAAACACTTGTTAAGTCACAGTGAATGTGACAGCATTTTCATGGAAAGGGTATATCAGGCTCCCTAGCACCTCAATCACCATTCAGATTTAGTTATGTAGCTGAACTCCCCATGCACACTGGAGCCACAAGGACAGAGCTGCAGACACCCAGCAGAAGAGGGTATGGCTGTCTGCACCGTGTGGGTGAGCACCTACACATCACACATATCCATTTCATTGGGGTGAGTGTGTTCTCTCTTTTTGAGATGAAAGTGCAGTAATTCTGAAACCTGCAGCAGATATGCACATGGCTCACTCTTCTGTGCACAAATCGCTTGTGGGATATCAGGGATGGTGGAATATGATGGATTGGCAACCGATGCGATTGCATTAAGCACTGGCCCACGGAACACCAGCTAGGGAAAAATGTCATCATGACATCCTACCTAGCACAGCTGAGTGTACTGTTCTCCCTGAATTCAGCAAAGTTGTCCAGGATGATATAGACTTTCACCGCACAGGAAAGGAGCAGATGGTGGTGGCCTGCAGACTTTCATTACACCCACAGACACAACACATTTACTAACACCAGATTTCTGTGCCATGGATCTCTACGAGTCTGGCACACACAGCTTTCAAGAAGTGCCCATACATTTCCCGTCTGGGAAAAGAGAAACAGAAAGAGGTGTGATGCATCTCCAGCACGGAGCAGTTTCTAAGACAGAGTCATGAGGGTAATCTTTTGTATCCAGAAACTAGCAACACATGAATGTAAATCACCAGGAGGGGCTCATGATGCATGCCCAGAATTATTAAGACTTGGCCACTTTGATGGTAGCATCTGCCATGCTTTTACTGAATCAGAAAACAGCAGAGATTCAGCTGGTGCTGGCACAACTTTTGAAGAGCACAGTCTAGGAGATTCAGTAGCCAAATGGCCTCCAGCAACCATCCAGGGTGATGGGTTTTACTGTCCTTGAATCTGGAGATACCTGGAGCGTTTTGCTGCCTCTGTTGTCCTTTTGTCAACCTCATAAGATGTAGCTTGTTGAAATGGGTTGAGTACTACACAGATGCTGTAAGATGGCAACAGGCAGTGGTCCCACATGCCCTGTATAGTCTGTGCAGGAGTAAGAGATGTCTTTTGAAGGAGATAAAAGAGCTTGCAGGGTTGCAGTCACGTCCTTGAGAACTTCAGCCTTAATAAAGCAGGAATGTACCTGTGGCAAAATAAGCGAAATGCAGACACAACCAAGGTACTGCAGCCTGGGGCCGCCTTGCTGTGGTCAAGGGAACAGTGCAGACAGGGCCTAAATTGCTTGCCTTGCAGCACTGCAGATCCATGGAAGAAACAGCTGAACAGGCAAATATCTATGTGTAAGATTTCCACGTAGCTCAAATATGTGCATGCATAAAAGGCCAGTGCTAATGATGCATTTCCAAGCTTCATTACAGATTTCTTAAGGTTTGAATACTTGCTTTCAGATCTTCACTGCTGTAAAAAAAAAAGTGAGATTTTTTTTTTTCTTTAGGCAGGTGTTAAGCTTGTGCCTTTTTCTTCCTACAAGCTCAAAATAACAAAAATGACTCTGATGATCCTTTGGCAAGATGCTGCAAATTTACAGAAGATGGAATCTGGAGCCATAAGGCAGCCGAGAGATTCTCCTTTCCAAGCTGAGGCTGCTGCCAGTGCAGAGAGCAGGGTAAGCCAGATTTCATTTAGTACCTAGAATAGTACAGCAAAGAAACCACAGGCAGAGGATTTCACTCAGTGGTAACACAGCTGCCTCTTGTGCTTCTGAGACACTGCCAGGGCTACCGTGGCAGTCCTTGTGAGCCCTGCTCTTCCCACAGACACCTGCAACAGTTCACTCGCCTGTTTTCGAGCTCGAGCACTTGCAGGCATCCTTCTACCTCCAGTGAGGGATGGCAGGAGCAAATCACACCATTAGCTCAGAATTCCTGAGCTTACTTAACTATGATACAAATGAAATGTTTGACATAGACTAAGTGCCTGAGTTTTAACAACTCATTAGAGAAACCCTAAATAAATGAAACAAGGGAAAGGAAACAGTGCTTTAAAAATGACCAAAGACTATCCACTTCACAACTGTCCAAGTTCCTATCAATTTCACAGCCTTAAAAGATCTTTTTGGTACAAATGACTATTATAACAATATTTTACAATCATATTTTGCAAGAAAATTGCAAAATTCTGCAGTAAGATTTTCTGATCTCACTTTTGCTCATTTTTTATAATTCTGGCAAATTAAAGAAATCATTATAGTGTCATAAAAAATGATATAATTTTGGACAGGATTACAATTAAAATTAATGAAGTCAAAGAACTGTACCTGAATCACTGCTTTCAGACTCAGAAATGCTGTTTTGTTCAGATGATATTTTGTTTCTATTATAAGCACTACACTTTCAGACAAATAAAAAAATCTAAAACTGTATCTGTGATATACAGACAAAATCACAGTAATCACGTAAAGTTGAGTGTCTGAGCCTGAAATTCTGCGTATTGCAAATTGTGCATAAAATAATATGCTTAAAAATTTAAACAATTGAATTTTAACTATTCTCATCTGTGAATACTTTCTTTAATAAGCTACTGAGAAAACAGCACTTTATAAGAAAATTTGAAGTTTTAAGAGTTCAAATAAAAACAGATGGGTTTTTAAGAATGAATGTTCTCCAACAATATTCATTAAAAGGCCTTTAACATCAGGTGTTTGACGTCCTTGGGTCTCCCAGATGAGACTACAGAGATAGAGGTCTGTAGATAAACCAAAAATACCTGTACCAAGATCCTCAGAAGTATTTAGAAATACTTCTCTTTATTCCTCCCTGGGCACTGCTGCTTCTAAAGGCCAACAGTACCAAGCTGGTGAGGCACAGAGCAGACATGTGAGAGCTGAAGCCAATGCTGAGCAAAACTACTTTGTTCTGGCAGCTTGCCCCCCCCTTTAACCTCTCTGGGTACGTCCCAGCTCCAATACCAAAGCTCTTTCAGGCAGGCAGAACTGCCTTTTCCCAAAGGTGGCTTATAAGAAAACTCTAGGTATAACGACAAGCTGTTCTTTTTAACAATTATTTCTCACACTGGTGATGGGTTGGCCCTTGGCTGGGGGCCAAACCACACACACCCGCTCACACAGTCCCTGCCCCCACCCAATAATAGGGGAGAGAATTAAAGAGGTAAATGGCAAAGAGGACTCGTGGGTTGAGATAAGGACAATTTAATAACTAAACCACAATAATATTAGAAATAATACTATATACAAAGATGCAATGTGATACACA
>WKFP01015212.1:1408496-1450449 GCA_011057875.1 Pterocles orientalis | reverse complement strand
ATTGAATTTTAACTATTCTCATCTGTGAATACTTTCTTTAATAAGCTACTGAGAAAACAGCACTTTATAAGAAAATTTGAAGTTTTAAGAGTTCAAATAAAAACAGATGGGTTTTTAAGAATGAATATTCTCCAACAATATTCATTAAAAGGCCTTTAACATCAGGTGTTTGGCGTCCTTGGGTCTCCCAGATGAGACTACAGAGATAGAGGTCTGTAGATAAACCAAAAATACCTGTACCAAGATCCTCAGAAGTATTTAGAAATACTTCTCTTTATTCCTCCCTGGGCACTGCTGCTTCTAAAGGCCAACAGTACCAAGCCAGTGAGGCACAGAGCAGACATGTGAGAGCTGAAGCCAATGCTGAGCAAAACTACTTTGTTCTGGCAGCTTGACCCCCCCCTTTAACCTCTCTGGGTATGTCCCAGCTCCAATACCAAAGCTCTTTCAGGCAGGCAGAACTGCCTTTTCCCAAAGGTGGCTTATAAGAAAACTGTAGGTATAACGACAAGCTGTTCTTTTTAACAATTATTTCTCACACTGCAGGCCAGTACCTTTCTGACAGTCCTGGAAGGGCTTCTAGTGTGTTGGTCAAATACGTGGCGGCAGTTGTCCCTCTTGGATTAGCAGCAGCTGTTGCATTAACAAGTGAGGACAGCCTATGATTAGTGGCTGCAGAATTCTACTCTACCAAGGGAGCTGATAACCACCTTACATTGCTGACAGCAGTTCATTTTCTCCAAGGTGAAGGAGTGAATATGAACACTTGTAGCCAATTATTAGCTCTCCTCTCTTGGCTGCTGTGGAGGAGCTAAGCTGCCTGAGAGTCTAGCTGAAGAGAAGTGACATGAATCAAGCAGAGGTGACATTTTCAGGGTTGTGTAACCCAGTTCTAGATATTTCTAGATTTTCTGGCTGAGTTCAAATACACTATTCTCTGTATTTGTGCTGACAAAGATATGTGAAATTAATCCAGAGCTTCTCCCAGCCTCTTTTGCTTTCACTGTTTTGGTCATGCAAGCTATTAGAGCATTTCAAAACCAGAGGCAAAGTCGATGACAAAACCAGAAGCAAAATATAGCCAATAACGATGCAGAGGCGAAGCCTCAATCATTTGTTAACAGCTTGGCACTTTTTATTTACCGAGGAATTTGTCAGATTTGGAGACAGATAATGCAGGATTTGATCACGTTTCTTTTGTCCTGAATAGAGCTTCACTTATGCAAGTACAGGGTAGGTCAAGGCTCTGTATGGCTCATTTGTATAACGAGGTTTTTAGGTATTTAATGGGACTTGCAGATAGTTGCAGGTACCAACAAAAGGCAAGTGTTTGCGAAGTGTATTGCTATTTCCACATAAAAGTGTCCAGATGGCCTTATTTTCATAGAGTAAGGGTACATGGATGCTGGCAGTGCAAATTTCCTGTCTTATGTGTGTTTTGGTTTGGTGTGGGTTTTTTTTTTTTTTTTAATAGAGAGATTAGGACTAGATGTGAAAGGATAGCATTTGCTCATTTCTTTAGTCTTTACTCATTTGCTCAGGCTGTCAAAATGGATCCAGTTAATATCGGTTGCATGGGTGAATTTTATCTATAGTACCACACAAACATCTATTTCACACAGAAAGAACTGATGACAGTGACTCACTTTATATGTAATCATTCGATCATAACCATTATCATCATTGTAAATGGTAACTTTTAATCAACAGCAACAAATCTATCGCTCCTCTTCAGCTGTCAACCTGCAGGTAACAATTTTCATTCCATTATCACCCATTGTAGTGGTACCGTGTTATTAGACAGTCGGTATTTTGTTTTCACTGACTGAAAGAACAAAATGGATGTGTGAAAAATCAGAGACAAGACCCACCATTATCCCTGATTTCATCATGCCTGGTGACTGTGTTGCGAAAGAGACACTTCTACAGCAAAGCCTCTGAGAAGTCTGGATCACAAGTTTTTGGAATTGTTAGTGCTGAGCATTGCACAGCATTATGAAAAGACCACAGTTTCAGCTGCAGCATCATATGTTTTTGGTCATGTACCAAAGCTATGTGAAGAAAACCTGATAGACTTGTACAGATATGTCTAAAGTTTTAAAAGCGTTCTTTTTAAAGTAGGTTTTATGTTGGAAGACACTTGCTATTATTTAATTTCCTCTTCCTTATTTCTAGGACTGTAAATCTGTACTTACACTGTTTTAAACCTGTATCTATACTGCTGCAGTAGCAATGAATGTGACCTCAGGTTCCCAAGGCTCTTGGCATGCAAATAGTGGATCCTGACATAGACCAAACAATTGCACACACATTATGCTTTGGTGGGTGTTTGTGGGTTTTCATTGCAGAATTTAGTAACGCTATTGCTAATACCAACCTGTCTGCCTCATGCACACCCTGGGACCACGAAGCATGTTGGAAAGATGAGGCCTTGTCCTCTACGGTTACTCTGGATTTGCCAGCAAGAAAGCTAAGACCTACAATTAGGAATCTTCCCTCGTGGTCAGCTATGCCCCCCAAGAAAGAAATAGGCAAGCCAAGATTGGTGGATTGTCTGTACTATCTAAAATCTTAGAAAGGTCCTGGGATGGTTTAGGGTTTTCTCTGGCTCCCTCCCGAAAAACTCCCAGGCAGCCTGGGATCGAACACAAGCAAGAGACAATTCTTCACAGACCATTTCGGATGTAACTGTATTCTGCAGTGTGGATATAGGCCATTCCATACCAGTTGTCCTCGGGGCCAGAGAATGGTCCCAAGCACATTTAAATGACTAGTACAGACAAACCTTCAGTGCGTGGGAGTCTAGAAAAAATAGCAGAGTCCCTGGTTAGTCCTAATGGTGTTTGCGCTTCTGAGGCTAGCTGGTTAAAGTGTGGGAGAAGAAGGAAACAACAAGCATAATAAACTAAGGATCTGGCCTATCATCATTGCATAAGAAGTCCTACACTGTTGATGTTCCTCAACTCTGCCTCTCTGCAGGCTGGTCTGATTTGTGAGTGGATTAAGACTTTCATGTTGCTCCAGGTGGCCCTGTAGAAAACAAAGCAGGCATATGAGACACAAATGACTTACTGGATGTGTTTATCGCAATGGAGTAGATTGAGACATGCAAGGACATGCTGTGTGTGTTTACTACAGAATGACTTTGGAGGAGACAAAAGCACTATGGAGGAGAACAAGATGATAGGAGCATGAGCTGTCTACATGGGGCTGTTTGGTCCTCCTGATAATATGGCTTTCAGTAAATCAGTGGGCATTTGTGACTTGTGTAGAGCTAAGGCAACTGTCATTTTTTCTTGTTCCCAGGTGTGAGCTCCCATTTCTTGAAAAATACAGTACCTAGACCATGGTTATGTTAGAGCCTGGACAATTTTCTGGCAAAGTAATGGCCTTGACAAAGTTCTGAGTAGATTAAAACAGGAACTTAAAGCTGAAAGAATGGTGATACAATAAATGATAGTGTTACTAACACCGTTTAGGACACAATGCTGTAATTACAAATGCCCACTCCCATGACCCAAGAGAAGCATCTCCTATGGCTCTCTGGAGAGAAGCTTGTCTTCTTTAAAGAATGGATCTGAGAATTCAGCAGAGTGATCAGAGGGCATTTATGGAGACAAACACAAACAGGGCAGTGCAGAAATTTATTACCCACAAATAGAACAAGCCTCAAAATGGAAATTCATTAAGACAGGAAAAGAGGTGACTGGTACAATGAGATAATACCTCAGTTATATTTAGGTATCCATAAACAATGAGCTGCAACTGTGGACAGGGACATACACAGTGAATGGGGTACAAAAAAGAGACTGGAACAGGTTGTCCAGGGAAGTTGTGGATGCCTCATCCCTGGAGGGGTTCAAGGCCAGGTTGGATGAGGCTTTGAGCAACCTGGTCTAGTGGAGGGTGTCCCTGCCCATGGCAGGGGGGTTGGAACTCGATGATCTTTAAGGTCCTTTCCAACCCAAAGCATTCTGTGATTCTATGATTCTAAGACTCTGACTGCAGGTCAATTATATGTCCCAGGAAAATACACCATGCTTATCTGGTGCAACTGTTGTATGAGTATTTTTTTTCACAGGCGTTTTCCCTGCAGTACGCTTCACATCCTTACAAATATGCTAGGTGCTACTATGAACCACATCCTTATCATTTGAGATAGGACATGCTACTCAGTCAGGTATGTCGCAATATCACGGAGTCACACCCCACACGTGGCTGTGTTTTTACCCACAACTCCTGCTATGAAACAACAACGAGAAAACGTGTCCTTGTGGAGCAGGAGTTATTCAAATAGCCAAATCCCTAATTTGTTACTTTTTCTGCTGACAGCTCTGAGAGGTGTAGGACAAGTTTTGCCATGAGATAGGGTAACAACAATTTAGAGGGAGTTGTGCATTTATCTATGGGAAGAAAAAACTCACTGACCAATCCGAGACTTAGTTCTAACGTTATCAAGACTTTAGATGATCACAGGCTTCACTTATGACTGTGAGAGTAGAAAATGTTCCTCTGCCTTCACTTCCTTCAATGTAATATGCACATTTATAAACAAAATCAGACATCTCTACCGAAACAGATACCTGTCTGCTTCCCCCCTCTCCCGCCAATCCCCTTCCCCACAGGGGTGAGAATATCTCACTAACGCAGCATCTGTCAGGGATGGCACCAGGGAAGGGGGACCCAGGGGACCAGGACGGGAACCCGAGGATCACCGGGGCTGTCCCGGGCCGGGGCTGGGCGGCAGCGTGCCAGGACCTAGCTCCGTCCCATCCCGTCCCGCCTCACCGCCCCCGGGGCGGGCCGCCCGCCGCCGCGGCCCATATAGGGGCGGCGGGGGCGCAAACAGCGCTAGGTGCGGGGGGGAGTGCGGGTCTCTGCTTCCCTTCTGGCGGCTGCTTGTCCTGGGCGGCGCAGGTGAGCCATCGGGCCGGCCGCGCTCCCCTGGGCAGAGCGCGCCGTTCCTCTCGGGTGAGAGGCGCTTTCCCCGCCGCGCCGCTGCCATGGCCTCGGTACCCTCCGTCGGCTGCCTCCTGGCCAAGAAGCACTATTACCGGAGTAAGTGCTCAGGGGGGCCGCGCCTCCCTCCCCGCCGGGGTGGCTCCTCGGGAGGAGGCAAACTGAGCTCCCCCGGGGAGGCGTCCGAATTGTGGCTGCTCATGACCAAGTCAGAAAGGATTTCAGGTGATTTCTGGATGACCTGGAGGCAAGAAGGTGTTTTTTGCCTAGTAGTTTTTAGTTGCTTGGGGAGTTTGTGTTGTATCAAGGAACTTCAGTTTTAATGAGCATCTGCTTCTGGTTGTCTATTTTTTCCTATTTAGAGTTGTTCATTAGGGATATGTAATTTTTTTTTTTAAATATGGCATAGAAAAAAACATTAGCTCAGCAAGTCCAGGCTTCTAGCTGTACTTTGTATTTTCTTTGCAGGTGAGAGAACACAAAATCAACTCAGTTTTTTGTTTCTAACCATATGAAGCAGTCACTGCTTTGAGTGTACATGTGGTGTATTAGTATCCCTCTGTACAGGATGGACACTGTAGTGCAGGTATAGCATTTAGTTGTATCACAGTGGAGAGCGTAGCAGTTATGTTGTTTTGGACTTGAATAGTCAAGAATAGATTCTTGTTTACATAGCAGTGTGTACATGATCATGACCTCACTTATTTCAGTGAAAGTTACGCAAACATCTCTGTATGCTTTTAAATGAAAAGTAAGTAGACTGAGAGATCAACTTACATATAAGTTTTTAGATAAACAACTGTAGTAGAGTGGTATATATAATATAGAAGTTATACTTTGTAGATAAATTTATATTTTAGATTGTTATCTGTAAGGTAGCAGCAGGTCTGAAAAATTCTTGGAGTTGAAATAGTGTACACTCTCAAAGCAGTTTTTTCATTATCTGTGTGTCTGTTTCCTCCGAACAGCAAGACAGAACTCGGAATCCAGTGTTTCTTCCAGCTCCTCCTGCTGTTCGGATGCTGTGAACGTTACAGAGCAGGACAAATCATTTGATGGTATTGTTCCTTTCTTTCAAACGGTCTTCTAGTTTTGTTTGTTTGTTGTTCAGCCAGTATCTAATGGTATGGGATTTTTCTCCTTTGGCAGGGTTACTAGAGTTAATTGATAACTGTTGGTGGATAAAAAGCTTTTTCCATAGTGAACCATCTCTACCAACTGTTGGCAGAAAAACACTCTCAGCAAGCAGGTGTGTCCTGTTTTTCCATTTTCCTTTTGGTAAAAGTGTTACTAAAAAAGTTGTAATGAGCTAAAAGAATCTGGAGAGTGCAATGCTGGCTTAAATGAAAAATACTGCAAGTGTATGGCTATAGAAGCTTCCCATGTTTTTATTTTAATAAATGAACTTGGCTACCTGACATTAAGCACTTGCACACCCATTTATGCAGTTTACCCATTTTACTTTATGTTAAAAAGCTGATATGAATGCATTCAAAAATACTTAGGTGGATAATTAACTTTGAGGAAGATATAATGATAATTCTACTCAGTCTCTTTTAATATCTGTATTTCTACAGTGCCAACAGTTGAATGTGACAGCATGCTGGCTTTACAGACTGAGATACTATGTACAGACTTGTTTTTCCAAGAGGCTTGGGATCTCCTTAATGTCTGGGTTCAGCTGCAAGAAGAAAGCAAAACCTTTAAGAGAGTGGAAAAGTATATTTTTTTAAAAATATTTTTCAGTAGCCTCAATTATATTGTTTAATGGATGTATTCATGGCCTGCCTTGCTCATTAGAGTTGCTATAGTTTGAGATGCCTCTCTAATGGAAGTTACTTGCATTAAATATCCTGCTGATTTACTTGGATAGTTAGAGGAAAATAACAGTAAAAGTAAGATACTGTAGGCTGAAGAGAAGCATGTGTATTGGGTGACTTTGTAATAGGTGATACTGTTAAGTTTTACCTTTATCAGTTTTATAGGCAGTCACAGGGATGTAAACAAGATTCATATATATAGTCTACAGTAGGACTGCTCATTGGTACATGTTTTGATGTAAACAAGATTGAGATATGTAGTTCAGAGCAGGACTGCTCGAGGGTATGTGTTTTCTATCGAGTATTTGTTTACCAGTTACAGGGAGTAAGTTTACAAGAAACCTTGCTAAGCGCTTTGCTTTTAGAAAGCCAAATTACATGAAGAAGCAGTAATCAGTTTGCTGTCTTTGTCTGAGCAGGGTGTGTAATTCCCAACCTCAAATACTTGGGTGTAAATTTCATTTGGGTCTACATGTATTGGTATTTGAGGACAGAATAGAAGAGCTAGACAAGAAACCAGTAATCCTAATGGATACTGACATCTTCCAAACAGAAGAGCAACTTTAATCAGAGCTGATATTCCTAGCTCTGTTTTAGATTACTCTCATCTGCTTTGCTGTAGCTTAAAGAGCTACTTGTTCTCAGGTGACTAATTCTATCATTCACTGCTGTCTGTGAGCTCACCTATGTGCTAGATCTGGTGAAGTGTTCAACTTGAAATAATCATATTAATATTATTAACCAAGTCTACCTTTGTCGTGACTTGTGCTCTTGAAAGGTACTGTAACAACAAAGCTTCATTTGGTCTTCAGCATTGCAAAGCAGTACATCAGATTATTTTATCAAGTATGACCGCAGTGGATCAGAGGTCATAGAAGAGAACAAATATTTGGCTGGATGATACTATTTCTGTAAATTGTCTGTGTGACTTTTTGATGTACTGTCACTAAATCTACCTGACCTTTGTCCATCACTGGGTGAACTAACCATAGCAAACGTTGACATAACCAGCATTTTTCATTATAGGTTAATTGTATGGTTATGCATAGAACTTCAAAGTGTATCAAGTGACTGACTGTTTCAGGATGCTTATGGTTTTGGTGGAGATCATAAATACACGGCACATGACAACAGGAAAAAAACAACGATTCTGAAAATACAGTTTCTTTAAATTGGCTTGTTACATATCTTTATTGCCGTTGTGTGAATTCATCTTTGTCCTTTCTCTAAGTGTACACAATTAACTATTTTTTGTATGAAGACTTTTATTAATAAAAAATTAATTGTTATTTGGTCTGACTTATTTTTGGCCTCTAATAACAAATGTGTTCAGTGTCACTTGTGTGGTTGGTGGGTGGTTTTTGAGTTGTCTGAGATCTGGGGGTTTTGTGGTTTGTTTGGTTGTTTTAGGGTTTTTTTTAAATGTGGAGTATCAATAAAATTTTAAATTCCCACTGAAGACTGTGTCAGGTTCTTCCTTTAGTCACTTTAAAGTACGATATGAAGTGAAGCAGGAATTGAAGAATGTAAGCTAAGAAAAAGACCTTAACAGCCTTTTTTTGTGACATGTTGTAAAGGAAGGGAAAAAGACTTGGAGTGCTAGTTGCAAGAAGGTGATTGTGGCTCTCTTTGAAGGTGCTTGAAACCCCAGAAGAAAGAAATGCTGTAGCTCTTATTGTACATGAGAAATACAGGATTTGGGAACACTGTGGATAAGTGCAGTGATGAGCTTCCCCATTGCTCCCTGAGCTTAAGCTGCTTCTGTCCTTATATTGCCAACTTGTAGTTATTCATACCAGTTTTTCAAAGTATAGTTACCCTGCAATGGATCAACTCATTTAATAAACAACTAGTGTGGCTATGACAAACTCCTGAGAGGATAGGGGTAAATGGACATTGACGTGCTTGCCTAGCAAAGGGCTGCATTTTACCACATCATGGTAATAAGGAAGCACCAATTTTCTTGAGTTAAATGTCAATATCATGTAACTTGGTGGGGGGAGGGAGCTAAGATATAAATGACTTACAGAGAAGCTGAAAGGAACATGAAGGGTGAACTATAATTGCATCGCTTAAATGCAGCTTAGAATAAGAAAAACAGGAAATTAATATAATATTAATACCTACCTGGGTAAGACAGGTAGAAATGTTTTATCAAAGTTTAATTGCAATAGAAAAAAATGGTTTTCCTGTTAGAAGGGCTATAAGTAGAGATTTATTTTGAAGTTAAGCTGTGTATTGTTACCCATCGGGGGAAAAAGTAAGTATCAGAAACAGGACTTGTGTCAGCATGTAAGTACTAAGTTAGATCCAGCTGTCATCACTGAGCTGGGAATGGAGAGATGGGCTTGGGGGGAAAAAAAACCTTCATTTTGCTCAAATGCACATGTAGCAGTGATATTCAATAATGGGTTTCCATTTATTTCCCAAAAAGAAGCTCTAAGGCATAGTCTACTGGTCATAGTAATATGCCATTTTAGGAGTCAAAATGAAAGACAGACCTTTTTATACTGTTTGTTTTGGTTCAAGAAATACAAATCTTCCTGTTGAGTATATTTGGAGAGAAAATTGTGCTGAAGTAATTTTTTTTTTCTCCTTATTAATGCTGCTCCTACTCATCCTGTCTCTGGAAGTAACATTCCAGTTTCTTAACAAGTAATTCAGTACTAGGGTCTTAGTCTATATACACATTCAAGACTGACTCAACATGGAAAACTTCCCAGACTTTTAGTGAGACTTTTACTTGTAGATCACATGGCTGTCCTAATTATAGCAGTTGGTTCTTTATTGACACAATATAATTATTCTTAGATGACCAGGGAATATTGTTGTAAAAGTAGTTTAAAATTTTGAATTCTGGTAGGATAAAAGTTACAAGGTTATATATAGTTAGAATTATGTTTTGCAATGTCAAAAGTAGCTACAGTGTGGAAGAAATACCATAAAATTGCCTTTTTTTTTTCCAGGGATTTTCTTGTCTGTGTGTGAGCTAGGGAGAATTTATGAAAGCATAATGTTTAATAGTGTCATACTATGCCTTGTGGATGGACTATGATAAGGATTAACTGTAAGGACTATAGCTATTGGTATGAAGTGAGGGGGTTTTGGTATACTACCCTTTTCTGTAGAAGCAAGAGTGATAAATGAACTCATTTACGAAGCATGTTTTCAATATAAAAATGAACAGAACTCAACAAACCAAACTCATTTTGGGTTGATGGGAATATGACTTTTTTTTCTAATATATGCAATAACTAAAGCTCCCATGAACACTGTGCTTTAGCATTCATTTGCAACTTCTTTGGGTCATTTCTGTTTGTGATATTACAACATTCTGCCAATTAAAAATGTAAGCAAATCCCTCTTTTTT
Source organism: Pterocles orientalis (assembly GCA_011057875.1). Classification (NCBI taxonomy): domain Eukaryota; kingdom Metazoa; phylum Chordata; class Aves; order Pterocliformes; family Pteroclidae; genus Pterocles; species Pterocles orientalis. Next base: position 1,440,300 of record WKFP01015212.1, on the reverse strand, counting down.
TTATGATGCTAACTAATTATGTATTATTTCTTTTTGAGAGCAGATTCTCTCTTATTGTCACTTCTCAACTCTAATGCAAAGGAAAACCCAAGCAGGGTTCAGTCAGCCATTTGGATCAGGATTTAATGTTGTTTGCAAAACATTTCTTGGATTATTCCATTCACAGCTGGTGACTGAAAATTATGACCATGTTCAGTGTCCTGGCTGACTCTTCAGTGACAGAGGAATTCTGTCAGATTTCTCTTGTCATGCACTCTGTCATTTGCCATTTTAAGCTGTTCTGGCAGTAACAGATGTGAAATATACTGTATGTAATCACTGGACGATAGGTCTTTGTGACAGAAAGAGGCAATCACTAATAGGGAAAAGAGTCAGATCAGTATATTGAGAGGAAGTCGGGGAAAAGCATTTTTTCCTTTTTTTTCCATTTCTATCTCTCCCAAACTGTGGAGAAAGAAATCACTGTTTCACAAACTTACAGTGAAAGAGAAAATTCAGCTCCTATTTACAATAGTCACTGGTATGTTTAGAGACACTGACTTTTTCTGAAAAATATGAGTTATGAAATGCTTGTAGTCACAACAACAGGACATGATCTGGACAGAGATATAATATTTTATCAGATCAACTCATAACAGGAAAAGAAAAGGCTTGTATGCTCAAAAAGTTGTTTCTTTTCTTAGCTGTGTCAACTGTGTCAGCCATCTCCTTAAAACTTTGCCTTCTTTGGCTTCAATAAAATTAATTTTCACTTATATACCTGTAAAGTAGAACCCACGTTCTTGACTTGGTTAGCTGAGGTAGCAGTATTAGGTGCAAGAGGAAAGTGTTTTGTCAGTTTGTGAGATGCACTGAGGTACAGCATCTATCATAACAGAAGAGGACGGACAGGACACCAGTCACACTACTGGGACCATCTGGACAGGCTGAGGCAAGGATGTCCAGGAGAAATGCATCAATACTGGGAATAACTTTTAAAAAATACATTATTCAATTTTTGTGGTTTTTTTCCTCCCTATTGCTCTTTTTGTAACACGTGAAAAACCATCCCATCCTGATTTTGAAGTAGTCAGTGGCAGAGTCTGTAAAACACTGTAAAATTTTCAGTGGTTGATGATACTCACCTTTAAAGATCTTCCTCATTGCTGTCCACTTGAGTTTCTCTGTGCACAGCAGTTCAGGGGTTATTCAGGAATGCATGACTGAAACAATAAGCAAAAAAGTGTTCAAGTGCCGATCCCACCTGCTCTTTAGGGATCTTGACAGTGATCTCCAAAGAGGTTTTATAATTTTGTTTAATCTTCACCTACACTGACTTCAAGAAATGTTTAAGCACAGTAGGAGTGGATCAGTAGGTGGAGGAGCTGGAGATATGCTTTTTGCTTCTGTGAGTGAGCCAGGCTTTTACAGTATGTTTCCCACTCTGTAGGTTACTTATTTCAGATGAGGTGAGGACATAAAAACCATTGCTAAGTAAGCCAAATAAGTAGGAAGAAGGTGATAGTGCAGTTGTGGGGTGGCATAAAAACGTTGGCCAGTTTGAAATCTTGTGCTATAAATGACATAATTAAACTTGATTCACTTGAAAATTGAATTCAGTTAATAGATTCCTTAATATCTCAAATCTTACTGTGTTTAAAGACTTCTACCCATTACAACTAACTACTTGTAATAAATAGCACACATTCAAATATTTAAAATTTTAATATTATTAATATTATTTTCTGTCTTCCTTTTGATTACATGTATTGTGCAAAATTTTTTTGTGTTTAATTCCATTGTCACATTATATATGGATTAGCATCTTCATCTCAAAAAACCCCACTTTAAATTTTGAAGAGTATTTTGGAACGGTATTTTAGATATAATCTGTCTTTCTAAGAACCTCTGAATTGCAAGGTGCACTGTCTCAAGTGAAGGGATAACACTAGGGATAAAATACAGAGTGAAGTTAACTTGCTTTGAATAGGTATTTCCTATCATATTTTAACCGGGTGAATTTAAAACTGTCATGACTCCAGCTCAGACTCACTGTGTGTTTAACTTCAGGTGAAATCTGGTGTTACTATTGAATCGTACTGAGGGGGTGGGTTAGTGGCTAGACAGTTTCTCCATGGGGGTAGCAGGTTAAGTGAAGTCTTGAGTGTAAAAGGCAAGGTAAATGCACGTTGTATGTAGTAATCCCTTCACGTTCTGTCACAATAAAATGCCTGCCTGCAAAAGATACAATCCATTTGGGGAAAAAAAGCCCAAAACACTCCACCAAAAATACCTCCCTGTTCACGTTCTGTGCTTTTCAGAAGCATTTGTTGCTTTGGATTTCTTTCTAATTTCATTGCAATAGAATGACAAGCTGAAATGCATTAAGCAGACAGATTGTTACTTGCACTGCTTATTTTCCTGGTTGTCATAATTATTGTCCTAAATTAATCTTATGCCATTATTGCTTAATGTATTTAGTGGGGGAGTTGTTTGTTCTCTGTTTATCTGTCACCATGACTGGAACAGAAGTGCTATCTGGAGGGGGCAGCTTTGTGATGTAAATGCTTTTTAAACACCTACACACCATTCAAACAGAGCTCCAGTGATTAGTGGGTCAGCTCAGAACTTCTGAGTGTGCACAGGCTGTAACTATCTCATGTAAGGGCTGATTTTCACTTTGCATTGGACATTAAACTTGAAAGGTGTCAACCACTAGGTACTGTAATATTGTACGAGGCCCTTATGACTAATCCTGAAAATGGATGTCCTTTGACTTCTTTTTGGACATTAAAGCATCCACAGCATTTATTATGTGTTTTAAAGGAAGGCTTGCCCTGACTAAGGACTACAATTTATTGGCAAAACACTCCTCAACTGAGAAGAGGCCTGTTTCTGTAACATATCGCTCAAATGCTATAACCTTTGAATATTTAACTTGTTCGTATTCATAGCATTTAGTTCAGCTCCTGTACAGAAAATTAATTTGAGATTTATTTGAACTGAAGACTATTCTTCTTCAATGTCACCTAACACTGAAATCCGTTGAGATCGAAAGTGCTGAAATAAATGGTGGATTTGAAGTAAAAAAATTAAAAGGTCACAAGGTAAACAGTTGTGATGCTCATGCCCACCTACCTAAAATACTAATTATGAGCATTTAGAGGGATTGCTTTGGCTCAAAGCATTACAAAGGTTAATACATCTTCCCATTTTGCTGTGGCCAGGAAATAATCTAGACCATATCAGAAGCCTGTAAAGACCAGGCACTGATATATTTTATGTTGAGCCAACTCTTAAGTAAGGAAATTGGACTGAAAGAATCCACAGCCTCACTGTAAAACAGAGGGTAGATTTGGAGCACAATCAAACCTCAACAAAACCTTGACTTTTTGGCTGAAAAATAACATCCCTGAGTGTGTTGACAGGGCATGTTCATGTGGTGGGTGGTTGGAGTTTTGTTTAAGACCTCTTTTATGGGCTAGTCATCTCAGGAATTGCTTCCTTCCCCCCCCCCCAGTTATAAGCATGTTACATTAAAATGGATTAAGTCTTTATGGGGAACAGAGGGATGGGCTGAGGCCAAGCAAAAACTCATTGAGTGTGTATTTAATCCAAAATGTTGTGAATCTGGGGGCAAACGTACATTTTAAAATTCTGTAGTATTTCAGTGTGAGAACAGAAAAAATAGATGTCAAAATATTTTGACTAACCTTAGTAACGACTGTTACAAGGAGATGTAGTGTGAGGAATAAACTCAATTTAACATTAACCTGCAATATCAGAGAGAGGAAGCATTTTACTAATCTCTGAGAAAGCAAGAATAACTGCTGTCATAAATTGCACATGGAGGCTTGATTCTCTCTTCCTTTCAATAAATAGCATTAGCAGTGATTTGTCTACTTAGACCAGAGACATCGACTGGGAATGCTGGGAGGAGGTAAGGAGGATGAATAAACCAAACCCTCTGTGCCTGCTACAGCTTATCAGAAAGAAAATCTGCAAGATCATCTGAGGTCTGGACCTAAAATGATGAATTTCTTGTCACAGTACAAGTGGAAGTTGTCTACCATTTTACAGTAAAAGAGAAAGCCTTTTTAAAATTTTTTTTGATCTGACAAAAACTTTTGCTATAGGGATTGAAATTTCTAATAAACTGAAAATTCTTGGACAAATGGATGCCGACAGTGTGATGCTGGTATTTATTTAGCTTCTGAGAATTTCTCCCTGAAACCTAACTAAATATAGTATTATGATTTTGATATGCATTTAGCTTAAAATAATGCAAATCCATTAACTGAAGTAACTTTTTATTTACATAATTTACAATACAAAGAGGGACTATGTAGCTTATGGCAGAATATACATAAGGACATATTTTTAGTAGAATTTCAGCTACTTTAGTACCCATTTAGTTGATGAAAGAGACACTTTGAGCATGAACAAATAAAGGATATTTTTACGGTGTATTTTCAGGCTTGAAAAGGCTGTTCAGCTGAAAGTAAATGTCAGTTAATAAACCTCACTTCCATCTCCCTCATGTGGAGGAGTGACCTAGAAAGAACACTGCTTATATTTGGATGCTGAAATACTGTACTACAAGCAACATCCTACAAATACAGGATGAGGAGCTCGTCTCATGTAGCTCCTTTTTTCCAATAAATCCAAGTGCTTCTATTATTACATAAGTTATCCAGAACACTAGAGTTGAAGGTACTGTGCTGAGACTTGCTCAGCACTGTTCTATAATTAGTTGGCAAGTCAATTCAACATTTATTTTAAGTGTATGAAGGAGAAACAGATTCATGAATAGATAATAGAGAAGGCATACATTGTCTGAACGCATTAGTTTAAAAAAGTGCTCTTAAAATACTGTTTTATTGAAAACAGGCATTTGAAGATCTTAGATTATTCTGTTTGCAAGTCAATACATTATGTGTATTACACCTGTATTAAATTATTATGCCTCAGCTAAATAAACACCCTCATCCCTGATGCTTCACTTTTATGAGCCTCCTACAGTAATGTGCGTAATGGCACATGGGAGAGAAGGGATTCTTTGTCTGTTCAGTGTGTATTGAACAGCACAGTTTTTGGGTCATTGCAAAGAGTAGGCACCGTTTGAGCAGTAAAAGCATAAGCAAACGCTCTCTTTTGAGAATGTTCTTTTGAGACTTACCAAGATTTCCTTTAGCGTTGTCTAATTACACCTGCTTTCTGACACAGCATGAAATGAGGACACAAAGAGTCCTGAACGCGGGGCGGGGTGATGCTGTTTCATGAGTTGTATGTTTAAAAAATCAACAAAGCAACACATGCACTCAGTATTTAAAGGCATAGAAAGACAAATGTTTGAGAGGGGAGAGACAGGAGCACAGAAGGTGCAACATAAACCCTCTGACTTTAGCTTGCTCCTTCCCTCTGCAGTTTTTTGAAAATTCTGGAGTGATCATTTGTTATAAATTTTTTTTCCCCACATTATAACTATTCTACTTTTGCCAATCAAGACTCTGGATGGACAGGAATAAGAATACTTAACATCAGTGATTTGTGTCATGAAGGGTCTAAAAGTCAGAATCTAAAATCTAACATCAATAAGCACAAACTTTTTCTTTCAGTAAGAAGCAGAATGTTATTGCTAAGCATATATGAATGTAAGGCTAAAGCAACACTATTATATTTTACTAAATGCAAAAAATAGTTTTTCTGAAACTGATTTAGCAATTTATAGACATATACACTTTATAATGCTGATTAAACAGCATGGTATGTATGTATTGAACTACAGCCCCTTCCCCCAAAATTAGGATTACTCTATTATGGTATGCAGCACAGTGCTTAGCATTTCCATAGAAACTCTTACTTGGATACCCCAAGTTTTTTTTGCCTCTGTAACTTTAAAACTGTACTGGCGTGTTTTAATGTAAAATGGCTAATACTACATGTCTTTCATAATGCAATTTGTTTCATTTCCTAGTTCCCTGTTTTCAGTCTCATATCAGAACACCAAGCACCACTAATGACACCTTTGCCTGCACTAGGATAAGTTTTTAATCAAGAGTGCTGTGCAATGGTGCTTGCATTTCTGCAGGGAAAATAGTTTCTGAAAGTACTGAATTCTTATAAAGCAGTTTTCTTTTTCTTAACAGATTGTTTCATTTTTTGTAAAAAGATGTTCTTTCGTCTATTTGTGCATACATGTAAACTTACATTTATGAATGGTTATACATCATGTATTTAAAAATTGCTATTCTTAAAATCTAACTAATAATATTAAAACCAGGAAGTTTTATATTCATAATAATTTTTATGCAAGCATTAAAATATTGTTTAATTTGAGCTGTGCTTTAGACTGAAATAAAACTTTACATGATACAACTTTCTATGTGATTTATCTTTTAGGTACTATACTTTATGAGAGAGTTTTGGTAACAGCTGCTACTAACCTGGTTGAAAACATGTCTTCTGCTTTACTGAACATGCAGTGTATTAAAATAGTTGTCCTCATTTTCTGGCAAAGTTTCCTGGTCTGTATTATGGGCAATGTTCTCACAGACCCACTGTGTTCAGAATCATTAATCTGAACTCAGTTTGAACTGATCTTCTATCAAAGGCATGTTGCTTTAGTTTTTGATTGTTGATTAAGCAGGTAAATACATGTATTATGTCATCCTCCTTTCACGTCTAAATTCACCTCTGACTCCCCTGTGGCTGAGAGATGTGTCAATAAGTTAAATGATCCCTCAGTAAATCAAATAGAATAGGAAAGTCCAGAGATGTTCCTGATATTCTGCATGACTCTGCTAAAACATGCATGGAACACAGCATTAAAATCTGTAGTGCTGCCCACAGAAATAGTAATGATCTTAAGTCATATGATCATAGTTTAGAAAAATGTGTCTGTGTCACTGACATCAACTCTGCTGGCCCAAGACATTCTCTAGTTCTTTATCTGATGGTAATAGCTTGTGTCTTACAACATGATAATCCTCAGTTATCAAAGCTTTGTCTTGTGGCTGTCTTGTTCTTTGCTCAAGACTGAATCTTATTTCTACTGAAATCATGATGATGATTGTAGTAATATCAATAACAATAAAGCCCTCACCTCTAGCCTACTTGAAGAGGTTAGCCATATGAGGAAGCATACTTCAGGAAAAAAAATCGTCTTGGTGCTATCATACGTTAAAGCAGATTTTTACCTTTAAACTTTCTGTGGCTTAAAGATACTTTTGTTCTTGAACATGTAATTTGCCTTTACATTTGCCATAGACAAATGTGCATACATTCATCATACATTCATCATATTTAGGACAATTCACCAAAAATGAAAACTAATGAGGTTACAAAGGCACTGAATGTTGCTAGAAGTCTTTTATAGTGGGATTTTCTTTTCTTGGTAGATCTAGGACTCAAGAGTTTCACCTGCTGGGTCTAAATGTTGTGGCATAGTGGGAAGAAGATCAAAAGGTAAAATGACTAAGTAGAATAGCAGTCCCCAAGATACACTATTCAGTATAGTGTGTTGATGTATATTTATTTCTAGTGGCATAACACGTCATTACTCTTACATTTTTATATATAGGCCTTACCTTTTCCCATTATAATTAACGCAATATGGAAGTGGATTTTTTTTTTACTGAGCCCTTGTAATTCTTTACATGAGTTTCTGAGCTTGTGTGGTTACAAATGCTGCAGTTTTTATGAAAATACATCACTGAGGAGCCAACATGCTAATTTCAAATACTGCGGGTATTAGAAATGGAAGTGAGGACAGAAGCTAATTTAAATAACTTGCCATTGCTAAGCTGTCTCCTATCCCAAAAAGATTCTAAACCATATTTTCCCCTAGAATAAATTATGTTGTTTGTTGTTTTTCTGTGAAGTTGAGTTAAAAATTACTTCTTCAGCACAGACCAGAGGGGATAAAAGTAGATGTGGGATACTGCTATCCAGACAGGATTTTGGTAAACAGACAAACAAACAAAATGGCCTGTCAGTTGGTGATTATGGTCACTCATTTCCACTCTTGACTATACACTAGGTACCAACAATGTGCTCAGACCTGTGCAAAATACAATTGCTGCCTACTCCTTAAAGCTAAGATTCAGACAGCATAGGCACTAAGAAGGAAGGATGTTTGTGAAATGCCTAGGGGAAAAAAAAATTGGAATTATTTTGCTTTTAATAACTGTTTTCTGTGTTGCTTCAGTGGAAAATGCCACATGAGCTTTTAATGACTAGAATTGTTTTATAACCTTTTCAAAAGATGACACTTCTAATAATTTCATGCCCTCACTTGTCTTGAAGAACTGAATAATGTCATTTTCGGACAGCCATCTAAATTTGTCCAGATGAAATGACAGCTGTCCAATTTATTCAAGTTTCTATTCAGTGTACAGTTTATGAATCACAGTTTCTAATTGCTCTTTCACTGTTCAAAATATATACATAAATACCTAATTTAGCCCATATTTCCTAATAATTTATGCACTCAGGCTTGTAGAAGAGTGCAATTTGCAGTCCAAACTTTTGAAGTCCAGCCTAATAGAGCATTGAACCCATGGTCCATAACATGAGAGTCCATGGTCCTTGATGTTGGCAGGAAAAAAAATAGAAGATAAAAAACCAGGAGAATGGTGTCTCTTTTTAGTGCCCTTATGTTGGGATTCAAACTGGTGTATGCCAGACTAGTCTCAATTTGGTTTCACTATAAGGGTTTGCAAAGACTCTCTCAGTCAGGAAAACTGGAAGAGTTACTTCCTCCCCCATCCCCCTGAAAACACCTTGATTCCGAGTCACTCAGAAGAGGCACAAGACTAGTAGTCTAGTCGTGTGTGGTCTAGACTTTTGGTGTGAGGCATTACCTCTCTATTTTTCAGGAACTTCCGTGGTTTATTTCCCGAGAGCTTTATGCCAACTTTTTATCAGAATTTATGGCAGTTAATTTTTGTATCTGCCACTTTCTTAAGCTGTATTAAGACATGGGAGTGAAATCTAGTCTCACTGAAATCTCATCCAAGAGTACACGAACAATTTTTCCTTGGAGTTTAGGTGAGAACTCTTTATTTCAGGAATGCAAATCAAACAGCTTTTGAAGCAGCAAAATTCCCTACCTTTGATGGGAGATAATTTTTTCCCAGACTTATTCAGCATAGTAGCCACACATAGTTCCACAAAATTAACTTGCAACATCTGAGTTTAATATTGAGACTAAATTTAGTCTTAAATTTGACTCACCAGAATGGATGTGGCAACCCAGACAGAGCTCCCATGGAAACATGTGGCCATCCAGGTCTCAGGCTTCAGGGTGTGCCAGAGGCCATCACTGGTAACGATGGCAATATTGAGAATAGCTGTGTGACGTGTCACCAGGTGGATGACCTGCTCAGCCTGCTGGGAGAGCTACAAAAGGGGTTAGCTGTGGACAGTACCAACAATAATTGTCATTTGCATAGTTTTCTTTTTAAGATGAGAAGGCTCAAATTTTTCAAACCCAGCGAACGTGAGATCCTATCAACGGCTGTTAAAGCAGCTCCTCAGGGCTACATCAGCAAGCAGAGAGGACATGGAAAGGAATTTGCAATGGGCAGCACGTGCACAGTCAGGCTTCCAAGGTGGTGAAAAAACAGATGCTTCCCATAGACCCTGTGGAGATGTTATTTCCTGCAACCCCGAATACCACTGGAAGCTGCTGGACTGAGACTAAGTTTGGAGTAACTCACAAGGGCCCACTGGCTATGAAAGATGAATGTGTTCTGAAAGCATTTTATTTTGATCTGCCAACAGTTCAGAAACTTGCTGTGCTTAGAAAGCTTTCCTGTCTTGTGGACCTTTTGACATGTTCTCCTTAAGAAAAATAGCAAATAGATTCCTCTCAAGGCTTTGGCTCAATTTAGGTCTTGTCACAAAGTATTTTGCTTTTTCCCAAGGATATTATTTACCCTAATTTCAGTTGTAACAGTTGTGAGGTAGCCATAAATCATAGGTCCACATTTTCAGTCCTGAATATTTAAACCCACACATCTTAAAATACATGCTGGTCGTTGAATTGCCAAAATAGAGGTCTGCCAAAAAAAAGTCCAATATCTGTTCCTTCAGAGAGATCTCTCTTGCAGTCTCTGTTTGCAACTGAAAAGCACAATTAAGGTACTACTGAAGGTTAAATAAAAGTAATGTCAATAACATCTCCTCCTATAAATAAGTGAGAAATTGTTTCTGCAGAGTGCTCAGACACTATAATGAACTGTAGGGAAGAAAGGCTTATCTGGAGTATTAGCTATACGGAACTGAATTTACCTCGAATTTGTCTTCACCCTTCCATGTGGATTCATATCATGAAAGCTAAAAACTCTAGAGCTTAAGGTGGAAAATGGACCCGTCCAACCCATAGAAAGCTTCTCTTTCCATAATCTGCCTGCACTTCTTTCTTCATGGGCAGAGAGAACTGTTGTGAGACTCCTGAGGGCCAGGGCATAGAGCAGAAAGAGTTGAAAGTCCTCAGCTTTCACTTACCCGCTAGATGACAGGCATTGCTGTCTAACTCAGAGTGATGACTGCTCCACCTCCTCTCACATGTTACTGCTTTCTACAACTCTGGCAATTGTTGAGTTGCATTTCCATATGCTCAGAAATTTGAACTTGTTTTGACTTTTTATTATAGACACTTGTTCTGGACAGGTGCTGCATGGGAAGTGTTTCTGTGTTTTCTCCTTTTGTACCCATGCAGAAAAAGACATGATTTAGCACTATACATTTTAACATTCATTCTTGATCTGTAATGAGAATGTAGGATAGAATTTTGTCTGACGTCAACAGGAGTTGCATACCCCACAGTCAAAACTGTGTAATGTCAAGGAAATTAAGTTCATTCAGAACTTCCCTGTGCTGCTAGTAAGTCCTGGGTTATTTAAAGCTGAATCTTTAAGAGCAGGCAGAGGCATAGACAGTTGATACATATTTTCAACTGGGTTGATGGGATGTGGGATGCAGCAAGTAAAGGTGGTTTCTTCTTTAACACGTATTTTCACATGTTCATGTCCCATTGTACCACTTGTTCCAAAAAAGCAATCTTAATCATTAAGTTATTTACTTTCTATTCCACAACTATACTTGGCAGCAACAATTTTCTTAAATCTGTCACCACCCAAAGCAGAGAAGACACTTTATATTTATCCCCTTATGAGAGCTAGAAAGATAGATATTGTCATAAAATAAAAAGTGCTCAAAGTCAAATTTTTACGAAAGAAAAAATGTAATGAAGGAAGAATTAAGTAACAAGTTAATTCTAAACAACAAAATCATTTCACGAGCAAACTCCAAGGGCCTAACTTTAGCTTTGCCAACACCAATCTGGACTGGTGAAAGGTTACTGAACTCTTTGGGGTATCAGGGTTTTTAGAGAAATAAACATATCTTACTAATTTTTGCTTGTTATCAAGGCTTATATTCTAATTTTAAGCACTAACTTTTACTTCTGTTTAAACAACAGCAACTAGTTATACGGATATTATGTTATATAAAATAAAACTGCTCTTGAAAGTCTCATGAAATTCACACCCAATAAATTACTGGTTTTGCATGTGTTCATTTTGTATGGCACCTTTTTGAAGAAGTTGTTGGGAGAGAGTTTTTCTGAGTAGTCTAATTTCGAATTTATTTTGCATAACTATTAAGTACAGCTAGCAATACAGGCACACAAGTTTATTTTAAAAGAAAGAATAATTGAATTGACCCCTACACGTGTTTCTGTAGGTGCTCGAACTGTTTGACATATTCCTGAGAATTAGCTTGGTCGTGCATTCACTATTTGAACACCAGTTGAGAGCAGTTGTTCCTGCTCTTGTTGAAAGCAGCTGCTGCTGATGGCGTGATTTAAATTTATTGTTGCTATAACCAAATATATTTTAATATGTCAATTTTAATGTTGTATGTAGGCACTCTAAAAATGTCTATATTTCTGTGTCTTTACACTTAGAATTTGATTTATACTGACAATATTACTTTCATAAGGAAATTTTGTGCTCCAGTGCTGTGTAGAATGTTTTAATGTCTTGTTTAAAGACTTGTTAGCCATTAGAGAACAAGGAGGCTTTTCTCTGACACTATAGCCTGCAAGAAAAAAGGTGAATACTTGCTTCTGTAATACTTCTGAATGAGCCACATAAAGTTTTTTTTTTCTTTAATACATGTAATTATAATATGTAGGTATCTTTGCAGAAGAGCAGTTTTAGTCCATTAAAAACTGAAACTGCTACTTTTAATTTTTGGTTTTACCACTGCAAATGAATGGGTAGAAAACATTAAATAGCCATAACCATATATCTTTTATTAAAAATGTGTTTCAAACTTTCATTTCAGATTGCACAGTGACCCAAAAAAGAAATGCCTTCAAAATACCAGTAGCACTGTAGTTAAAAACTGAGACAAAATTGATAGCACAGGTACTGTTTCAGTGCATTTACCCTGTTCAGTTTTACCTTCTGGTGTATACAATGAGATCCAGTTGAAAAACTAGTCCACAGTAAACATTATTTTGAACATGCCTGTGACGTTGAGCTTTAATAAAGCATCACGTTCTCTTAAAGATCAGCCAGGAGGTATGTTCCACCTTATGCAATACAGATAATATGTCAGTAATATTTGTGTAGTTTTTCTCCTTCTTGGTTTGATTAGAAAGGCTGTAGAAAGCTACAGCCTTAAGAAAAAATGGAAATAGAACATGATATATAGGTAACTCTGCTAAGAAGAAGTCTGCAGACTTTTTCTCTGCCCACTAGCTGATCTTACAATGCCTCATAAAGCTTCTAAAGGACTAATATATTCCCACAGGTAATAAGGAAAACATCAGCTCTTTCTTTCCCTATTCCAAGTGTAAAATACTCTTCTCAGCTGAAAATTTTAAAAGCATGGTGTATAATGAGGCATCAAGACAAAAAACCCTCTTAGACAAAGCAACAAACAACAAGGAACTGCTCTGTAAGGCTCTGCTTCTTCAAGCGATAGTTAAGAACCTGAGTGGCAGTAGTCAAAATAAATATTCCACACCTGAAGCAGAAGTGAAAACGCAATACTGTGTCCTGAATCTGGAGAACTTTTACATCAGCTAGAGACTATAACAAAATTAATTACTTGTGTTTCCATATTGGTACAGAATGTACTTCATTCATTAAGTGTTCAGGTATTCAGAAAAAATACGCCAGTGAGAGCGCTCTACCTATACTCAGATATCACTCATGGAGGAAATGCTTTGCATAGAGAAAAAGAGCTGAATTAGCATATCTACAAGATAGGGAAAAATGACAGATTACTTTCTATAAAGCAATCACACAACTCACTCTGGCAACTGCTTGGTATGCTACAGCAATATTGATCCAGGAGCCACGTCACAATCAATCAGACTCTCAGAGGACCATGAAAGAATTGCAAATGCTTAAGTTAACTAAGCACCCAGTAAAAAGTTTTATTGAAATAAAAAGTGACTGTTTTCAGCTGCAGATAGCTGGCACCTATTTTTTACCTTCGCTTGCTTGAAATAATAATAATATAAACTTAATAACTCTTTCAAAATACTGAGGTCACAAAATGTGCCAAAACAAATCTTGTCAACCGTTATTTAATTCTAAGTTTCTCTCAGAATAATGAACATCTTCTACACCATTTTTACACTGAAAAGCAAGGTGCAAGACCATTGGCTACTAATGCAGATCAGCAATAGATATGTGTATGTGTCTATACCCCTGTCTCTGTATTACTATATTCTCTGTGGCCTCCACCTTTATTTGTAATAGGACTTTACATGAGTGACATAAAGAACCTCATGTTCGGGTTCTTCTCTCTATCTCTAATCGCGTCCCATCATGTTTTATTACGCCAACAGTAGACTTGGGCACATGCCTCATAACACCATGCAGCAGCCTGGCTCCAGGTGGTATTCCAGCTTGGACAAGCCAGTCTTTTGTAAGTGCACTTGAGTCTTTCTCTCTTTTTTTCCCTGTGTTGCATCTGATTTTCGTCAAGTGGGGATGAGTTGCAGGTCATAGGAAGGTGTTTTGCTGTTAATCCTTCCACACCTGTCTATTCACGTGTGCCTTCTCTGTTACAACTTCTAATGCCACTTATCGCCTTACTTTTCAGATGTGTATCTATTAGAAAGAGACGTTCTGCTCTAGGTGGTGGATATTCCACATTGTAAGGAACTGAAATTACAGCTGTGGTTTCTAAAAGAAATTTCTTTATCTCATCTATAGGCTTCCCAAGGAAAAAGGTTATCAAAGTCCTTTCTTGGACGTTGTTGAAACTAGACATTGCCTGATATATTGTTGCAAACCAATTTTAAAAGACCTCTAGAGATAAATTTTTAAGATTTGATTCACCCTAGCAGGTTTGTACCATCATCTAAGATTTCTTCATACTTTCTCTCAAAAGCAGGTCTACAGATCAAGGCCTTACCGGATAGTATAGACTTACTTCAAGGACTTACCAGAAAAAATAACTAAGATTCAAAGCCTCAGACACTGCTGCGTTACTTTTAATTGAATAGTCAACAGTAAACTTTCATTAAATGTACATTTAACAGAAGATCTTTTGCTAAGAACGATAGCACATTTCTCAGAAACAGGTGTAAACTGAGTAAAAACAAAATGTGTGCTTGAGTGCTTAAAGGGATTCGTTATTCAAAATCATCATGGCAGAATTACATTTGCCTTTGAATATACATTTGGATAAAATCTAATGTGTGAGAACTGTTTGTTCAAATCCTTCGCTACCCTGTTAATGTTGCATGCAGAGATGTGTACACAACGATGCCATTAACAAAAACTGGACTCCTACATGCAATTCCCCTTTGGTCTTAACCTAGCTCTAGTTTATATAGCCGAGACACTTCACTCTGAAAACTAACAGAGGCGACATGCAGAATGTGTTTTAAGAAGCTGGAAATCACTAAGGGCTAGATTGTGACTCAGATGATAAGAACTGAATACTCCCTTAATGCCTGTAAGGAGTCTTACTCAAATTTGGGTTTAGGTATCTGACTCCCAGGAGCTTTAGCCATACCCCTGGATTCACTGCGCCGTGAGTAACCATGCAAGCATGCCAATCCAGTGGTCTTTTAATGCTAAGATAATAAAGTGAAACTGCTCATGCCTAAGAGAGTGATGACTAACAAGGTCTTCTGTGTAACTCAGTATCTGAAGCAAATGTCAGCCACGTCTGCTATGGTGACAGAGCTGTTTTGAAACAAAGATAGTACGTCAGCTGCATAGCCTGGGAGTAAAGAAATTCTCCGCTGCTCTGAACCTATGAAGAGGCAAAAGAGTAGCACCCCAAAGTGTAATCTAAAAAAGCCGTCTACTCAGACAGCTTCTGGAGTAGCTTCAGAAGCCACAGAATAGCTGGTCAGAAACTGGAGAGAAGCAACCAGACATTTGGTCCAGAGAAATTAACCCAGTGACGGGAAAACAGGATTTAGTGAGCCAGTGTCAGCTTCCTGCCTATCAGATCGTTTTACTTTCTCTAAACACTTGGAGGTATAGCATGATGAATTAATTTGTTCCTTGGTTTGGTATAACACGGAAAACAAAAGAAAACAAACCCATTTTGTTTGCTCAAACTATGGGGGCAGCTGAAGCACTGTGACCTTCAGTGAGGTCAGTTATTTTCTGTAGGTAACCACAACTTGGTTAGATGGAAATCAATCAATCAATCCCTGGAAAATATGACCAACTGGCAATTTAAGGGCTTTGAAATAGTATAACCCATCACATGATTAAAAAAATCTGAATGGAAATGTGCATGCTGGGAGCTGAACTGTAATGGGATACAGGATATCAGCCTGTTGGATGGTACAGTGATGTGATACAGCATGTCACGATATCTACTTCTCATCCAGCTAGAAAGACTTGCTGTATTTTCCCTCACAAGTGCGGTTTTTCGTGTCTGAAATGCAAATTTCGTGCTCAGAAGTACAGAAATATTGTTTGCCCTGCTGTGTAAACTAACCAGACTAACTAGGAAAAGTGCAGTGATCCTAGAGTTAAAGGAAGGTTAAAGTGGTGATCGAACTGTAACACTGTTGTTTTATGTTGTATGTCTTATTAAATATTATATGTACCTGTTGAAAATGAGACCCCCCCCCTCTGCTCCTGCTAACACCTGACAGAAAGATTAAGCATAACATTTTGCCTGAAGATGTTCCAAACTCGGCCATTGACTTTACCTGAGAAAGCAAAAATTCTCCGCTTCAGCTCTTGTTCAATTACTTTTCCCTGTGTTGCTGACAGACCCATCTCCTTAAGCAACTCCCCCCCTTTGGTCCTGCTCATATTTCTAAGTCTATTTTAAAAGTACAGTTTTGCCTGCAAATGGTTGTGACTGACATCTTTATTACAGGACTGAACAGAGAACAAATCTGAAAGGACAGAGAAAAGCCCTGCAGATCAAACAGGTTTGTACTGAGTCTTATCAGCCTCGCCCTCAGGGCCCTTTCACGCATTTGCTCTGTGTCTGCAACTGAGGAAACAGCTCTCAGCAATGACCTTTCTGAATCTGTGGCATAGCTGAAATGTGCAACAGAGCATAACAGTTCTCACCAGTAACCTTTTTTTCTACTCTCAAATGGTTCCTTTCACAGTTTTACTCCTGCTGGGCATACCTGGCACCTCCTCTCTCTCACTCACACACATACACACACATAGACACAGAGTCTGTACAAATTGTAAACAAGTCTGCAAACTTGGGAGGTTATTTTCTAATTCAGAATTGACAAGTATATACTGGAAATAGCTATTTCCTAGCAAGGTCTCAGCACCTTTTGCACCTCTATGTATCTCTGGTGGGTTAGGGCTCCTTCAGGAGCAGTTTTCTAAGAGGATGTCCATCTACTCATTCTGTACATGTACATCTCTACAGTAACAGTGGCACTGATACCCATTCCAGCTCCTATGTTAAACAGAATCTGGAAATCAGTAAGAGACTCACATACCAAATAGCACAGATATTATAAAACCATGCAGATGGTATCGCCACATTAGCTGAGCCCAGCCTTCTGATCGCTCACACCAACAACCTGCTGGCTGGCACCTCAGCTCTAGCTTTGAGGCAACCATCTAGGCTGCAGCTTTGAGTGAACCAGCTGACTCTCCAGATAAAGAAAATGAGGACTGCTCATATTCAAGTTGTGTCTCTGCTCACAGTACGGCTGCAACTGACTCCGGGCACTTACTGTTATGACCTTGAGTCTGAAACCAAGCAGTTACCGCAGAAGATACAGATGTAAGCGGTGTACTTAGTAGGAGTCAAGGGATCACTTTACTCATGAATATTCTTTTCTTTCTTATGTGAATGTGTACACCAGTTGGTCTGTGCCCATCTCTAATACATTGTTGATAAGCAGCTGTTGTTTTTTCCAGCGCAAGCATGTCAGACAAGTGCCAGGAGTGTCAATTCTTGCCAGTGTAGATTTGCCAACAGATTAGAATTTAATTTTACCTCTGTGTGTTGCTTTTCATCAACGTCCATGAAAGTATCAGATCTATGGGGGAGGAAGGCAGATAAGTACACACGAATGCCAGTGCTGAACGTAATTGCAACTGCATCCGCATCCTGATAATACAAAGAACTGACAAAAAAAGGAGTAGACTGTTGTAACAAATGACTGACATTTTGATGAATTTGGAATGTAACACAGGCTTAAATGCATAAATATATTAGTCAAGACTTCTGCAGCATCAAATGGAATATTAAAGCTGAAATTTAGCAACTGATATGAACTGCTTTAAATAAAACGTGCAAATACCTACTCACATAATCTGAGTTTTTATTTTACGAGGCAAATACAATTAATTTAACTTATCATTAGAAATTTTATATCAATCTTGCAAAAAGCTCTAGATGACTTGGAGGCTGATTTTAATGATACTATGTGCTCATCAGTGTTTAGACAATTACAGTGACCATTTTCTATTAAGGAAATGGGGAAAAAAGCTACAGACAATTTTTTTTTTTGTTATTCTTTATGGGTGGAGAGTTTGCATTTAAAGACTGAAAAGAAACATTTAAAAAGACAGAAATAATACAATGTAAATTAAAATGGACTAAAAATGGATAAAACAGTATATTGTACTGTCAAGGAAGAAGAAACACTGCAAATAACCTTAATGATTTCTTAAAATGGACTGAGAATTATTCCTTCATTCAACACAATGTTCTGAGGCTTTGGTGCCTGCAGATCTCAGCCTGCAGAGGACTGGAATAACGATGGCTTAGAGAGAACAGTCTTTAGTCTTAGGGCCAGGATTTAATCTCTGGTATCTAAATAGGCAGGCCATCATGGTCTGGCCATTCCTGTAATACTATTGTGGGGAAAAAGGCAGATCTGATGGCTGCGTGTTTTGGATTAACAGTTTAAATTTAATCACATGTGGAAAGTTATAGAAAACACTCTGAAATGTTAGCTACTGCTTTTGACAATTGATATTTTGGTTGAGAGTTGAGAGTACTTTTGTGCAGGTAAAGATATATTAAAGGCAATGCTATTTTGGGAGAACATAATTTGAACACACAGAAGTTAGAACAGGACCACATACAGATATTTGCCATAATAAATTGCAGATTCATGTTTGTCTTAATTTGCCATCTGTAACAGAAATTCTGCAGAGGGAACATGGTACTTAAAAAAAAAGATTAAAAAAATACAACTTTTATCTATCTTATTCCAGGACTCTGTGTTTTTCCTTCCACCACTGGCTATCATTACTTTACACACACACAAAAGCTGGAAAAATGGAAAAATTCTATTTCAATATGACGGTGAATCTAATACATTGGAGTGCTTTTTCTCTAAAACAAACCCCATTATTCTGTTGGAATGTACAAATTTTCCCATTTATGAAAGCAAGCGTTTTTCTGTTGGCTTCACGAGAAGAGAGATGGAATTCAGAGGAATAAGGTAACCGAACAACAGTTTTACTCATTTAAAAGGAAAATATAAAATCAAGCCTGGAAGATGTCAAGGATGTTGTCACATCATAGAAAATTATCCATTGTGCAAAAGCTTAAGCAGCTGTTTTGCTGTTACATCTGGATACTAACAACAAGTTAAGAATAAAAATAAGTAAGAGGAAAAATAAATGTAGCTGTATGGGAACACTAAGGAATAGACTTCCCTTGCTAAGGTAAGTAGAGAATTAAAGTCATGGTTTTGCTCTGGATCCCTTTGAAGCACCCAGGTCCCAAAAGCATATCCATCAGAGGCACGCAGGTTAGTTAGGTACCCAGATATTTAATGAAAAGCAGTGGGAAATGAATGCTTTATACCAGTGTTTAGAAATCTACCACATTGGGAATGTTTGCTGTTAGCGAGCCAGATGCAGGCATGAGCTTTTCTGTTCAGGCTTTAAACCACTCCTCTGACCTTCCAAACCAAAACCGTCAGTTTAAAGTAGACTCCTGATAGTAGGAGACTTTTGTTGAGAAATCTCTATGCTACAGTTTGCTTATAAAATGCCCTTGTTACAGTCCCAACTGTAAGACTTCACAAAGATACAGGGAGAGACAGAACTGATGCTGACTGCTCTTTCTTTATAAACAAAATTTATCAGAGTGTAGTTTAATTTCCTGTGTATCTGAGTCCTGATGGAGGAACCTATCCCTGTTCAGAAAACTACTTAAATGTATACCCATGCTCCCACTGATTTCAGTCCACTGAATTAACAGCTAACCATTATCTTAAGATATTTATCTTAAGAGATAAATGCAAGCATAGGATAAATTTTTTCCTGAATCGGAGCTAGAATCACAGGATCATAATTTAGGTTGTTACTCCAGAGGTCATCTAGTTGAATTCCCTTCTCAAACAAGTCCCATTAATTCAAGGCCCTCCCACATTTATGGTAAAAAACCAAATGAACAAACAACCTAATATTTGATTAGAATTTCCCATACTCTGACTTGTGTCAATTGTCATATTCCCATGCACCTCCAAGAAGAGTCTATCTTCACCTTCTCCGTAGCCTCTGATCAAATATTTTAAACAGTAATAGGTCTCCAGGTAGCCCTTATTCGCTAGCCTAAATAGGAAGGATACACAGCTAAATCATGAGCATCTTTTCCATTGGGACATCCAGATCTGTGGAGCTGCTTTCCCATCTGTTCTGTTGCATGGGGTAATTCCGTTGCATGGATCTGACTGGCACGGAGTTAACTTTCTGCATAGCAGCTCTTACTGTGCTGTGTTTTGGATTTGTGGCTAAAAGAGTATTGATAGCACACCAAGTGTTTTGGCTGTTGCCGAATAGTGCTTGCACAGCGTCAAGGCTCTCTTTTCTTTCTACTCTGCCACCTCTCTGCCCCCCAAGAGTCAGCTGGATGTGGGCAATGGGTTGGGAAGGGACACAGCCAGGACAGTTGACCTGAATTTGTCAAAGAGATATTTTATACTATCTAATATCACACTGAGCAACAAAAACTAGGGTAGAGAAAGAAGCGTATGTTTTTTTTTCTCCAGAGTGGCTTTTTGGAGACTGGCTGGGTATTGGTCTGCCTGTGGGTGGTGCTGAGAGATTTCCTCTGCGTTACTTGATTTTTTCTTTCCTTCACCTACTAAACTGTCTTTCTGTAGACCCATGAGTTTTCCAACTTCTGCTCTTCCTATTTTCTCCTCTGTCCCACTGTGGGGTGGGAGGTGGGAAGTGAGCGCTCCACTGTGTAGGTGCTGGGCTACTGGCTGAGGTCAAGCCACCACATCCATCCCAGGCACACTTTGTACTTTCTCTTGTTGAACTTCACAAGGAAGTTCACAAGGCCCATTTCTGTCCAGGTCTCTCTTAATCACAGGCCTGCCCAGCAGCTGTATAGCTTTGAACTTTGATGACTAGTTCTAGAGCTCGGTTTAAGATAGATTTCTATGGTCAAATTTGTTTTTAACAACTTTTTGCAAATAAATTTATCAAAAAGATAATAAATTTACTGAGAGGCTCAGAAAATGTGTCCAGCAAAAGAAAAACATGGAAGCATTTGAAATCATTGTTGAACAGGTGAGATATATGATTTAAACTTTAATGAGAATAACACCTTCCAGGTAATGAACAAATCTATTTTCTTAAGACTATAAATTCTTGGCATTAACCACCTTAAACCAATGCCTACAAATGTTGCCTGAAATCAGATTAAATAGAAAATAAGCCTATAAATGTAATTATTTTAGAGTTGTTTTTCAGGTGAGTCACCTCTTATTTATACAAGTATCTGAGAATTACTCCTTATTTAAGCAATGGTGTTATGTAATTTAATATCCATGGTAGGTGTGATTTGGATTGATGGTTCCCTTCCTATATTCCTGGGGGAGAAAACTGGCACTGAAAAGTATGCTAGAATTAAAAACTCTCTCTGCTTTGAACAGCTAACTGCATCTGGTAGAGGAAAACATATAAGAAGGTGGTTCTTCAAAATCCTAACTTTTAGCAGGTGACATGGTGGCTTGAAGAACGTTGTCACTTAGCATGAACTGAAACATGCTGCAGCATGTGACTGCTGTTTCCACAGAAAATGCTCTCTCTGGTTTTGCCATTGATATAATCACTGCTTTGGACTGTTCTCTAACAAATGAAACTCAATAATTTCACTAAAACTACTATAGCATGAATTACAAAACAGCCCATGCAATAATGGGAAATCTAATGTGATTTAACTTCAAATGAAGTTTTGCTTTCTTGGGTAGTATGGAACAAATTCTGCATGCTTTATACATACCTCCAGGCTCAGAAATGCTGTCCCTTTGCATGTCAGGTTTGCCAGGTTGTGACAGGAATGGCTAGAAAGAAAAAGGGATTTCAGCATATGAAAAATTAAATTGTTGTTTATTCCAGGACTGTCCTCAAGGCCTGGTTTAGCAGATATTAAAAATCTTAATGGGTTCTTAGCTATTAAAAGCAGCTCTTAAATGTGACCTGTCAAGCTGTACTCCGTGATGCCACTTTCTTGGAGGGGACCTCACTGCCCATGTTCATGATCCTCCTTCTCCACTCTGAGTTTTTGTCTTGCAATTAGAAGTCAGTATGGCTGTAGAAACCTGTCCAACATGCTACAGATGGAGTTGGTGGTTGAAATTGGTAATTCTGGAGTTTATCTGTAAGTGGTAACCAAGCAGGCTGGTTAAAAAAACTGGAATACAGATATACCTGCTCTGGTCTCGCCTTCTACCACACTGCAGCTATATACCCTATACATATAAATTTTTCAGAGCAGTATTATGACTTACAAGGAAAGGTTAACTGCAAATTACAAATGATTTTGTGCTTACTTGTAAATGGCAATGATTGCCAATTGGGCTATAAAGGTCTACGGCTGGTTTAAATGCCATCAGAATGCTGTTTTACTATAATTATTACCCACAACTTCCACATGCAAAAAATGCAACATAAACACAGTCATCTATCCCTACAGATGAGTGTGATCCCTTCTCTAGACATCTACTGAAAATATAAACACTTACCTCACTCTTCCCAGAGAAGTTTAAGGTTTGAAGGCTCGGTGCTGAGTGTATCAACGAAGCGTGTTAAAGTAAGAGGGTGAAAAGCTGTGATGCAGACATCAGCATCATGATTTATTTATTTAGGTAACTATTTATTTTGTTGGCTGTTAAGGTTTCGGGACACTCTATTATAAATTTAGCTTCCTTGTAAAAATATTAACGATATATTTTAAGGAATTTTTTTTCTATGAACCTGGGGTATCATGTGTGATCCTACAAGAACCTAGAAATGTTCTCAGTTAGAAAGTAATAAAGTGATCTTGAATCACAGTTAAATCTCTTAGTTACATTGAAGAAGCTCCCAGTTTAAAGCATCCTAAAACAAATTTCTAGATTTGACAGATGGCATAGAGGATTAATCATTACCAGTCTTAGTAAAATTCCTGGAGAATTCCATGACAATTCCTATAGGAGAAGAATGTGATAAGTTCCTTTCATCATTTTGGATCTTTATTCAGAACTTCTGTTTGGGATAAGTTTATAAGATAGCAGCCTATTAGCTTGAGTCTTCCCTCACAAAAGATCCAGTATGTTCTTCAAAGAGTTCTCAGTCTTCTTACACACTGAAGGAATTTACTTTGTCCCTTACTTCTAAAGTTGTATATATTGGCTCCTCTTCAAAATGTATTTCGCTATGCTTAGCTTGCAAAGCCATGAAGACTATCAATTGATTTTAGTTTTCCTCTCTTTTTAATTATACCAATGCTAACAATTGTTCCCTTCATTGCAATTTAAAGGCTTCCTAGACCATTTGACTATTTATTTTTCCCACCATAGTTTACAATAAAATATCAAATAAAGTCATTTTTTATGATCTTCATTATGCCAAAATCTTATAGCAGGCTTGTTATTAAATCTCTGCCTTCTATTTTTTTTTCCAGGAACAGGCCAACATTTCACAGTGACTTTAATTAGTACATGATCTAACTGTGTAATTATCTCACTGGCTATATATCCTCCTCAGATCAATGCTATGAAATATATTCGTAGATAGATGGTCCTGGAAGCTAATGATTGGACCTCATAAAATGCACTAGGTAAAGAGAGACTATAGCATCTCAAAAAGCCAGGCTTTTGTGTTGTTATCTGTTCTGTTATGCCTCTAAGAAGAGTTTCCAAAGAATCATTTGAACCTTTCAGTCAAGATGGCTCTTGATATTGGAGGGAAGGCTGGGATGCTCATGTAAAGAAAGCTACAGGGCAGCATACTGATTAGCTGAAGGTACATTTGTTATCAGATACTGCAGACAGCATAGTGGGCATGCTAATTAAAACATCTCACCCATCTTTGTTTTTCTGTCCAAAATGAAGCCAACATGGAAATTAGATTAGCAAGTCCACTTAGTTGTAAATGAGAAAAGTATAATGGCTTGTTTCACATATCCCTCAGTAGGTTAGAGCTGTTATCATAGACTTAATTACTTCCCCGTGTGGGCAGAGGCAGTTGGAGGCTAGAATAGAGTGGAAACTTTGGCTATGTTATTTCTGTGTATTCTTCCCCTCAGAAACACACATGCAGATGCCATTGTGGACTCTGCAGGAGGGAGCAGTTTGGAGAAGGCTACAACTACCTCACATGGAGAGGGGCAGATGCCACTAAAAGGGTGTCATGTCTCGCTAGCAGTAATTTCAACATTGAGAGAAGAAACAAAATAAAACAGTGAGATTCTGCAGTCTACTGCATGTCTTAACCACAAGAGAGAGGAACAGCAGTGGAATACTTCAGACATGAGAAAGAAGAAGAAATTCTATTGACACAATGTAGACATCCCCAGTGTAGGCTAGGAATCTCCCTAAACGGTTACTGTAAGGACAAATATACTTCAAATGTGAAGTTCATTTCATGCTATTAAAAGCAGCCTACCAGTACCTGAAGGGGGCTACAGGAGAGATGGGGAGGCACTCTTTATCAGAGGTGTAGTGAGAGGACAAGGGGTAACGGGTATAAGCTGAAAGAGGGTAAATTTAGACTAGACATTAGGAAGAAATTTTTCACTGTGAGGGTGGTGAGGCAGTGGCCCAGGTTGTCCAGAGAAGCTGTGGATGCCCCATCCCTGGAGGTGTTCAAGGCCCGGCTGGATGAGGCTTTGAGCAACCTGGGCTAGTGGAGGGTGTCCCTGCCCATGCAGGGGGGTTGGAACTTGATGATCTTTAAGGTCCTTTCCAACCCAAACCATTCTATGATTCTATGATTCTATTGCAGATGACACAGGTCAGAGGAACTTTACTTTAGGATTGTCAGTTTTTCCCAATGGTCTTTAAAAGTAGTTCAGATGACAAGCTCAGATAAAGATGATTACAGTGCAGACATCTAAAATCAGAAAAGACAAATTCCATTTGAGATGAATGAAAAACAGGTTATGATGGAGTTCTTCATGACTAAATGATATCCATAGTTTCAATAGAAGGTAGTAGAAAACACACATGTGGGTAAACAAGATTTGAATTTCTTTGTGGCAGTTACTCCATGATGAAATACTAAGATAGTACTGAGGACACTTGTTAAACATTGCTTCACAAAAATCTGGCAAGTAATTCCTAAGTTGTAGAAAATCTAACACCTAATGACAAATTACAATGTAAGTTGGCAATTGGACAGGCTGAAAAAAAAAGAAAAAATAAACAAATTAAATTATCATATATACTGAATTTCTTACATACTGAATTTCTCATATTTCTGAGCGGTACAGAAGATAGCTCAGGAGACAAATACATCAATATGAGAGTAGTTTATTCAGACACTAGTGAGACAAAAAAAGAAATTGAAAAAGAACCTGACCCTTTAGTTTTTTTAATGAAACAAAAACTGAAAAAGTCAAAATATGTCTTTAACAATGACAGCTGATAAAGGAAAACAAACTGTGTGAAATAGAATACTCTAAGATGTCAAAATATACCGTTGCTAATGAGTTTGCACTGAAAATTGCACAAGTCTCAGGCTGTACTCACCAGCTGTAAGAATCCCATCATTCCCTCTGAAAGGAAAAAATAAAACTGTTTTTTATAACTGTGGAAGAACTGCAGACATTTTCAGAAATTTCTGAAAACTTTTGCTACCAAAAATATCTTCCAGAATGATTCTCATTTCAGTTTAAATGTGTTCTGCTGTTATCCTGACATTAGGTATATAAATGCCAGTTCAGCCAATTGTCTCCGAGAACAAATCAAAACCTTATTTCCAAATTATCATAACGTGTTTTTTGATTCAAGTTGCTTGCAGTTGCGTTTTCTTACCAGTTTTAAGCACTTACACGATTCCCAGATAAAACTGTGAATATGTGATTTCTTGAAATTGCATCACTTTAAAAATTCTACTTATTGAACATTTTGGACCATTTATAAGTTATAATAATAAAGGGAGAGCTGTTTCCTAGAAAGTGTGACCTAACTAGTGTGAATAGCTATAATGTCTTTTAAAACAAGTAATGTGCTGAACTGACCAATCTTTGTTTGCACAACAGTAAATGGCGTTGGACACTTCTATTAGCAAAAAACTATTGGATCGTCCAGGCTGTAAAATGCAACACTTAGTCAATGGCTGTAAATAAATTCATCAAAACTAATGAAAAAGAAAGACTAGACAGGCCCAATTGGAAGTCTGGCTGTCTTCCAGTTAAGGTTTTACAAGGACATAATGAGAAAGAAATCCACTCCCTCCCATTTATGAAGCCTCAATGAGAAGCAGCAGCAGAATACCAACCGTCCTTGCCAGGAGATGGTACCTCCTATGAGATGAGTAATGTTTCTGACAGAGAAGAATGTATTTGCTGAATTAGCTTTAGTAAAAGGACATTTACATAAAGCCATATTAATTTCAGCAGGGTGTTTAACAATTCTGCTTTTGCTTTATCATCTGACAAGACAAAAAATAGTGTGTAATGAAAAAGGGGATCAAAGTTGTTATTCAGTCTTGGAATCAGAGTAATATTAACCAAGTTTAACATAGCTTCTTGATGAAATTACAGTCTTGCTATGAACAGTTCAGGGCACATTATTCCGTATTTTTAATTGAAATGACCCAAAACTTACAGCTTGCCAGCATAAGAAAAATTAAACTTTACATTTCTAAAACCTACAGAGAGCTATAATTCACTAGCTTCCCTACTCCCTGGGTACTGCTGTTATAAATTACAGGCATTTCTGAAGCGTAAAAAAAACCACAGGAACACTTTGTTCCTCAGTACTGTTTGTTGAACTGTCAGTAATTCCCAGTTCACTCCACTGCTCTGTAAGGGGACATATTGGTTTCGGAACTAGAGAACAGCCATATGAGTGTGTTTGAAGTCTAAAAAGTTTCATTTCCACTGCTGTAGTCCTGTCTGACTATCACTAATGTCTTGCTAAAAGTTTTCTAGAGATGCTTTTCAATTTTTCTGTAGTTGCTCTGACCACTGGCTCCATTTGTTAGAAAATTCTTGCTAAAACACAATGCTCTCGGTAGGCAGAGCTATTTGTGGAAATAAACAAAATTGCAAGGAGGCAAGAGAGACTAATTCCATATATTTCATATATAACTTTGATAGTACAGGAGGAATCAGCAATTCATTGGTGTGTAAAAATAACAAAAAAATTCTTCAAATTGACTCCTTCCTGCCCGCATCCGTTTTCTCACATTTACAAAGCATGAATCAAATCTTCAGCCACAATCAAGTCACTGACTGGTGATAAGCAGATACCTGAAAGCACTTCACATAAGAATTTTCTCTGATGCAAATCAGAGCTATTTAATAATCTCCTATTAATTGCCACTTGTAAAAGTTCACAGCTATAGCTCTGTTCTGGATATACTTTCTTCTGCCTGGTGCTTGCTCCTAAACTGGTAGCTGACAAGCGTTGCTACATCCAAACTGTGGGGCAGGAAAGTGTTTTATCGAGTCCTCTGCACTTCTGGTCCAACATCTGTGTGACAGGAGATCTGTCAGAGGGCACTGCCATGTGCTTGAGTTTTCATCAAAAAAAAAAAGTCACGGCATTGGAGAAGAGCAGCAGAAGAGCGAGCAAACCTCGAAGGCAGGATGGTGCGCTCCTGGGTCTCATCCCAAGGTTTAATCAGGATACATCAGGTGTTTATTTCCATGATTGGCAGCTGTGGAGTGTTTTCAAATTTAATGGCTGCCTAATGTGTCAAAGCTTTCTCAGTCCTTTCTAAGCTGACAGGTAATTCCTCTTCTTTACGTAGGCACTACTGTTCCAATGGCTGAGATGCAACAGAAATACACAGCACCATCTATCCTTGGTTCTCCAGGACAAAACCAAATTGTAAATCAAAGACAAATATCAAAAAACAGAGCCTCATCTCCCCAGTGACTTCTCACTGAATGCTCAGGAAACAAAAGTTCCTCAGGAATGAGACTGTTCCTTTCTAGTCTCTCTCTGTTTTGAACTCTGAATCCTTTCCACATCAATCATGTCTCAGAATTCCAAGTACTGTTCAGAAATATATTCCCTTTCATGGTGAAATACTGCATCTACTAGAAAAAAACAGAGTCAATCCAGTTTCATAGACTTGAAGAAATTAGTTCCATGTTTCAGAAAATTACTTAAATATTTTTCACAGTATCTGCAATCAAAATCTTCCAATAACAATACCAAACTAATATACAGATGAGCATTCCCATGAGTTTAGCAATATTATTAGTGTTAGCCAAACCAACAGGCTAAAACTTCTTTGTATTGTGTAAGCTGTGAAGTGAAGGGTGTTACTATATGCTGTATTTCCCGATATGTCAGTAAAAATGGAAACTCTGTGGATGGAAAAGAAAAAGGGATAGACATAAATGGCCATCTAAGATGCAAATGTCTTGCCTATTCAGGGCAACATCTTGTAACTTTTACAATAATTGACTTTTGTTTTAAAATTAAGACAGTAACAACAAATAATTCAGTATGACATTAATGCTGATTCTGAGAAATGTCAAGAAATTTAAACATCTATATTTAAAATTGAGGCATCACAATTGAAAATAGAAATTTTGTCTGCTCTAGGGGGTTATCTTGCTTTTACAAGGTCATCTGTATGCATGCTTTGTACATTATTCTCTATACAATTTTGTAGGTGTGCAGTAATACTATTAATGCAGTGTTGACGATGCAAAAGTACTAAAATACTAAAAAATGGTAATAATGAGATCAAGCTACACAAGGGGAATATACATTCATATTTATTTTTTTGATTGCAATGAGTTTGATACACCCATAAATATAAACATCACCAGCTGCCATGAAATACGAAGAATTTTCAAAAATCAAGAGGCATAGCTGGTATATTTGCCTTTGCAAAGGCAGATTATTTTGGTTTTGTACCTCAGGATTTTCCCTTAGCACAAAATACCAGTGCAAACTTTTGAATAATTTTACTATTTAAGTAGCAGACGTTGTTCAAAATGCTGGTGGTTTGGGAAGTATCAGGCCTCATGCAATTTTAATTTCCCCAGTGCAATATCTTTAGATTTCATTTTTTTAAACGGTATATTCAGGAAAGCTGCAAAGGTAGTAGTTAAAAATTGCTAGAGGCTACTGTAGGGAGGAGAGAACTGACAAAAAACTCTTCAAACAATTCTGTGTCCTACTTCAATTCTCAGAATTACAACAGCGGATTACTAGCAAATTGATAAATTATAATTTTTTCAAAAAAGTATGATTTTCATAAGGCAGATTTCGCACAGATGCTTTTTGTCCATTGTCCCTGTTGATTCTTCTGTTGAGACATTTAACTTAAATCACAATGTACTGCCATCTGAGCCAACAAATCTCTTCTTCTTACGAAGCAGTTTTTGGCACCATAAAGACATTGTAATCCCAATCTCTCAATATGTAGGGTGCCAAGAATAGAAATTCAAAGACCAAATAATTTTGTAGGTCAATTTCTTATTCGGATCAGCTCCTGATGTGCAGTTAAAGACCACTCAGACTCAGCCTGCCGTAGGCTTCCTTTGTGTTCCTCCCAGAACCACGGCTACACAGGAAACATTCAGGTCTCTGGCAAAACACTGAAGAAAATTAAATGTATAACAAACTGAGATTTCTATTGAGGAAACCCAACTATTAGCCTGCCTATCTGATGAGGCATAGTACAGAGGAATCCAGAAAACATGGACAAATCTTACATAACCAAATGCCACTTGCATATGTTATTTGCCTGAACATATCTTCATACGCTTGTACAGAAACCATTTGTAGATTCATATCATGAAGCTGGGTAGTCTGTGAAGCAAAAGGCAGTCTTTAACGTAATGGCTCACTAGTGTAGAGCAGTACAATATTCCTGAGCAAGGTTACTACAAGTTTTTATTGATATTTGTGGGGTTTTTTTGCGGTGATGATCTAATGTTCCATGTTCTAAGGAAAAAAAAAAAAGCGTAGTATATCTAACGTATCTAGCAGTGGAAAAAGAACAATGTATTTTCAAATAAGATCGTCGTAGAAGTAATCTTCCTATTTCTGAGTGATTTTTATAAAGCCACTTTAAAGTGTCCATAATTAAATATTAGCAACGTTAAAGTGAATGTATACTTGTAGTAATTGACCATTATCTAGAGGCTTTTCCCTGCCCCTTTTTTATATAGGAGTGACTCCTTTCAATAGTTCCCCGATGCTTGAAGAAATAACTCTTCTTTATCTCTTGAGGTATATTTTTGATTCATTAAAACCAGTCGTAAATCACCCTCTGCCTTCAGTGACACAACACCTGTGGTACAATGCTCCAATATTAATCTTTTGTTTTATAAAATGTGAATTCACAGATATTTTAAGTATAGTTTATTTTAGAGCAGGTTGATAAGATGCAAAGTCTTCCTGAATAAATTTAATGCAAATTACAAGACAAATGACACCTACTATCTTTTATCTGAACTACAAGTGGCTGTTGTCAAATAAGAGAAAGTACCTAGTTAAATTTGGTTTTAGGTGTCTCCTTATGAAAGGAAGAAAAGAGAATGAGGAAAACAAAGCAAAAAAATGGAAAACTAGATGGCAGGGATGATAGAGGAGTCTTAGAGAAATTAGCTTATTTGGCAAGTTAAACATCTGCATATGGAGCAGTTTGTAGAACAGGAAATGTTGAAATCCAGGTGATCAAGGTATCATCATATGCATAAGATAATTGCATCAGACAGCATGGCATTAGAAAAGTTACATTCCATTGATTCTCAAAGGCAGATGTCACTAACAGATGAAAACTGTCTTCCTTCTAGGTGGAAATAGAAGAAAAATGCAGATGACAAGACTTTGCTGGAATAATACCACTGGCACTGATAAAGCTACTCAGGTTATGAATTTAGGCCCTGGATAGCTATTTAGGTCATATCTGAAAAAGAGTTAGGTGTCTCTAAAAATAACTCTGGTACACTGAAAGTGAGAGCTGGCTAAGGAGATACCAGTTGTTGTTGAACAGTTTAAAACAAGAGAAACAAAGGAAAAAAATCAATAAAGTCTCATGTGAAAGGTGATTTTAAAAAATGGTATAATAAATATATTTATAATATAATATATTTTGCTGCAGTAACTCTGACATGAAGTTTTATACTTGCACTGATCTTTTTTCTAAGCTACCCCACAAAAACTTTCTCCAGCCAGGCCAGCGAGCAGCAAACCTACAAACTGCTTTGTAAGATAGACATTGAGATGCTGGAACATATCCAGAGAAGGGCAATGAAGGTAGCTGGGGTTGTTTAGCCTGTAGGAAAGGAAGCTGGGGGGAGACCCTATCACTCTCTGCAACTACCTGAAATCAGGCTGCAGCAAGGTGGGTGTCCGTACCTTCTCCTGAATAGCAAGTGATAGGACAAGAGGAAAGGGACTCAAGGTGCACCAGGGGCAGTTTCTATTGGATATTAGGACAGATTTCTTCATCAAAGTGTTGTCAAGCATTAGAACAGGCTGCCCAGGGAAGTGGTTGGGTCACCATCTCTGGAAGTGTTTGAAAGACCTGTAGATGTGGTGCTTAGGGACATGGTTTAGCTGTGGACTTGGCAGTGTTAGGTTAATGGCTGGACTTGATGATCTAAAAGGTCTTTTCCAACATAAACAATTCTATGATTCTGTGATTCTAAAAAATCCACTCTTTTTTTTTTTTTAAATCTGTAGATTTTCAAAGTGGCCTACATTTAGAAAGCTGCTCCTGGATTTTTTGGTGGATCTCATGTGGCCGTAATAGAATACAGAGTAGAATAGCAACACTGGACTTCAGTAGGGCCAACTTTGTCCTTTTCAAGCAATTGCTAGGGGAAATCCCATGGGATAGGGTACTTGAAGGTAAAGGTGCCCAAGATAGTTGGTTAACGTTCAAAGAGTGCTTCT
>WKFP01015212.1:1396029-1408476 GCA_011057875.1 Pterocles orientalis | reverse complement strand
TTGTGGAGTCTCCTTCTCTGGAGACATTCAAAGCCCGCCTGGATGTGTTCCTGGGTGATCTGATTTAGGTGTTCCTGCTCTGGCAGGGGGATTGGACTAGATGATCTTTCGAGGTCCCTTCCAATCTCTAACATTCTGTGATTCTGTGATTCTGTGATTCTGTGGTGCAACTGTTTATCAAAAACCCAAGACATTTCCAGTCCTGCCATCAGAGATGCTGCCAGCAGATTTGGGCACCCCTTGAGGCTGCCTTTTTTCCTTCTGTGGGATCTGCAATGCACTGTAGACTGGAAAGGTGCAGAGAATGGCAGCAGAGGCACCTTCCCCCCTGCTCCTGGGTGCCCACAGCCAGCATCTACCCCTCGCCCCCATGAGAAGGCACTTGTAGGTGGAAGTTTGGGCAGGCAGTCCCAGGAGAAGGCAGCTGGTGCTGGGGGAAGTCTTTCCCAGGAGCAGTGGACACTTGTGTGCAGCTGGGTTTGGTGGCAGTGTGACTCAGATGGTAGGTCTGGGTATGACACAAGAGAAGGGCCCTCAGGAGGTATTTGGGCAGGACCATAGTTTTGCAAGAAGGGACCTGTCTTTGTTCTGGACAGGAATTTCATTGCAGCTCAGTATTGCTCTTGATGCCTTTATACATAAGGGAGCTTGCAGGCTCACATAATGAATGGATGTTTTTGTAAAGATTTGTGATGGGCTTTGTATCACTTTTGTTTGTTTTTCTCAATTAGTGTTTGTTTTTCTGAATTTGTGTTTGTTTTTCTGTAGGCATCCAGACCTGTAAAGCCCACTGGAGTGTGGGGGGCTGCTCTATTCTTTAGGCGCTATGCTCAGAGAAGAAGTTGCCAGGGACAGAAAGGTAGGAGAGGCGAGAGTCACCGTACTGAGCTGGGAGTCCAGAGCTCATGCCTGAACAGAGTGCTGTGAGGAGCGGAGAGCAAAGCTTCAGCAGTGACTCAGATCTTCCTAGAGGCCAGAGGATTCTGCAGTTCACTGTAACTCAAGAGAATTGCTGAGATGCCTGGAGGCAAGGACTCACCTGTGAGGACACAATGAGCAGGAGAAGGGTTGTGTACAAGACCTTGTAATTCTAAGCGGTGCTACCTATGTGTTCTGAGCCATCTTTGAGAGTCTAATTTCCAGTCTTTGTCCAGCAACATTAGACTTTTCTCCCTTTTTTTTGTGTGTTTAAGAACGCTTTTTAGAGATCTCACAGAGAGGAAGTAGTCTGGGTACAACCGCTTTAAATGTGCAATTGTTTCAGCCCTGCTCCAAAAAGCCCAGGTGTCCCGTGAGAGAAAGGGCTCTGCAGCTTGTAAGCAGCACAGTACTGTGGACCTCAGCGAGAGGAGTCTTGGGCAAACTCGTGTTGACTTCGGTGGGAGAGAGAACAGGAACTCAAAAGTATTTTGATGTTTTCCACGCTGCAGAAAGTGATGTAAAGCAAGAGCTGAGAGAATTGTGGTTTTCTAATCTGTTTGGATTTCCAAGTTTTATATGCTGTATAGGTATCGTTCACCTCTAATATCACTTACGACTTTGAAGAGCAAAACGAAATAATTATATTTTCCCTGCAGTATGCCATCAAAAACCTTTCCTCTGCAGCTCTCGTGAGCTGCTGAGCACACAAGGGCATGCTCTTGTGTTCTCAGAAATGAGGGATAGTGAGGAAAAAGCACGTAAGAATTTTTCTTTCCCAATAGAATTATTTTGGTTTCCGTGTCTCTGTTATCATGTTAAAGCAGGAATGTAAAGGAGAACTGAAATTTTTGTTTTACGTAAGACGTTCTTATCACTCTTCTGCATCAAATTTAATTTTAGGAGTCTGACATTTTTATGATTAAACAATTTGTTAAACTTGCTACCTAAAGATTTGTAAGTTTATTCCACACAGATTCAAATTATTTCTGTAATAGGATACCAATGGGTGCAATAATTTCATTATAGATTTTTCTGATGCAGTTCTTAAACAGGAGAGTACAGCGTAGGAACTTTGAAAAAAAAGAATTTGTAACAGTTACATTATGGACTCAAAGTTGTGTTATTCTGTATTAAAAAATAAAATTATACCTGTGGTGGGACTAGAAAAAAAAATTATGTTCATTAGAAATTTTCTTATTATGTGAATGTAAGTGAACACACTCCTCTTCATAAAATAAAAAGGGAAAAAAATCACTAAGAATCATAGATCATGATGATTTGAAATAAACACCTATGTGCAACCACATTTCCTTTTTTTGTTGTTGTTTTTGAATGAAAGTGAGAAATGCTGCTTTTGAAAAGGAAGAGGAAGAAATTTAACCCAACAAAACAGGAGACAGTAGTTCAGCTGGAACCAATGCCATTGACTGGTCCACACCCAGTCATAGAATCATAGAATCATAGAATCGTTTGGGTTGGAAGGGACCTTAGAGATCATCTAGTTCCAACCCCCTTCTATGGGCAGGGACACCCTCCACTAGCCCAGGTTGCTCAAAGCCTCATCCAGCCTGGCCTTGAACCTCTCCAGGGATGGGGCATCCACAACCTCCCTGGGCAACCTGTTCCAGTGTCTCACCACCCTCACAGTAAAGAATTTAGTCCAAATACCTAACCTAAATCTTCCCTCTTTGAGTTTAAATCCACTACCCCTTGTCCTGTCTCTACCAGCCCTTGTAAAAAGTCCCTCCCCATCTCTCCTGTAGCCCCCGTCAGGTACTGGAAAGCTGCTCTAAGGTCTCCCTGGAGCCTTCTCTTCTCCAGGCTGAACAACCCCAACTCTCTCAGCCTGTGCTCACAGGGGAGGTACTCCAGCCTTCTGATCATCTTCGTGGCTCTCCTCTGGATGCCCTCCAACAGCTCAATATCCTTCTTGCTTTGGGGGGGCCAGAGCTGGACACAGTACTCCAGGTGGGGTCTCATGAGAACAGAGCAGAGGGGGAGAATCACCTCCCTCGACCTGCTGGTCACACTTCTCTTGATGCAGCGGAGGATCCAGTTGGCCTTCTGGGCCACAAGCACACACTCCTGGCTCGTGTTCAGTTTTTCATTTACCAACCCCCCCAAGTCCTTCTCCTCAGGGCTGCTCTCAATCCATTCTCCGCCCAGCCTGTGTGTGTGTCTATATAGGCAGGTTAATGTATTCGTGAGCTCCAAAAAAATGAATCTCTCAGCTGCATGTCTCCCGAGTTGTGCCACAGTCTGTGAATAGTGCTTACAGATTTTCATTAGGTGTATATTTCTTTTAATTAATGTTTTCTGTTAATTATTTTATTAAATATTTTAGTGGATTTGATATCTACTTGTAAAATGCCATCCACTAAGACTTAGTAGCAATTAGTTTTGGGATAGAAGAGAAGAAAGCTGGCAAATGCGTTCCTAACACAAAAACATAACGAGGTGTTTGGACAAGGACACAGTAAGATGTAACATTTGGATGCAGATTTTTCTTGCACCAGGCCACTGCTGAAGAGCATAAAGGTGTGTGGGTGAAGACTTGGCCAGTATTATCACTTTACCAGCCCAAGGATTAGCTTAACTTTGCTAGGACTTTGCTGAATACTTAATTTCAAGTATGTGTCTTGCTCAGCTATATTCACCAGATCTATTATGCGTTTTTTATGTGATAGGCTAAAGTCTATTGTATCAAAAGGATATGTACAGAAGAGCTGAAGCATAGCTTACCTTTTTTTTACCTGTTTTCCAAGTGCACATTGAGAATCAGAGTTGGGAAACTTGCATGGATATGTTGTAAAGGAGAGAGTGGTCTGAAAAGAGACAGAGGTAGGTTATGTCTTTGCACAAACACATCTTAGTACTTTGCAGGAGAAATCTCTTTCATTTCTGCCTGTTCATCAGGGAAAAAATAGGAGGAAGAGGTTAAAAATTATAGTTTTGATTAAGGTACATAATCTTCCTAGATGTCTAGTCTCAGTGGAAAAGCTGCTTTTTTAATGTCTAAGCCAAAGCAGCTGGAGTTCAGACCCTTAGAGATGTCTAAGAAGAAGCTGAACTCTGCCTGTGGACTGCAACCTAGAGATACTTCCGTAAGATGAAAATAGCCTTTATGAGTATCCCTTTCAGTGTTTAGCTGTACGTTGGTCCCCTGGAAGAGCAGTGGAGAACACTAAACAAACTTCAGCCTGTACAAGACGCTTTATAATAACAAACCCCTGTCACGTTTTTGGGTCTTTTTTTGGTTCTTTTGTTTCTCAAAGGAGGAAGCAATTAATCTTTTAAAGTATATGTCAAATGAAAGTTCATGTAACAAAATGCATTACTCTAATTCAGTAGATGATAGTATTTCTCAAGCATAACAAAGTAGTGGAAAAAATAATCTTAAATTTGTTTTGAGTTAATAGCTTTAGAAAGTGAATTGAGCAATGAAACAAGATTAGCTGAATATGCAGTTCAACAAAGTAATTTTTGTTGACTGATTTATCTCTTCAAATTAAAAACTTCCGTAATGTTTCAATTGCTCTAATTGACACAGCAGACTGTGGCTTCACAGTTAAGGTGGAAAAGCGGTCTCTGGTCTTCATTGACAACGTATATACCACCTGCTTTGTATGAGGTCTGATACAGAATAAATGTGGTTGTCTCAGTTCTTTGCAGACAAGTGCTTATGACATTAAAGTCACTGTGCAGATTAACTGGGTACAGTAAGGAAAAGTACTTTTCTTTGTTTTGAAACTGTGTCAATAATTTTTTTTTGTTATTTTCTAGTAACTGTATTGTGAGAGATGGAGAACAACTATTCATCATTCAATTTCTCTGTGGCACATAAAATTACTCTGTGATATCTCCCCTTGTCCATCTATTCTCAGCTGAAAAGTCCTAATTTGTTTCATTGCTGCTATTATGGGAGACATTTCATACATGTAATAATCTCTGTTACTAATCCTCACAACTTTCAGTTCATTCTGGGACTGAGAGGAATCAGATCAGCAGACCATGTTCAAAGTATAGATATGTGTTGATCTATTCAGGTTGTTCTTAGAAGGAAACAGTCCAAATAAACAAATCCCATAATTCTACTTCAAATAAGAAGAAAAAAACCCAAAAGGTTTCCCTCTAAATGTAGCTCTTAGACTTGACACATTAGCTAATATTTGCAAACATGATAGTTTTATCAAGTAAAACTAAAGCCCTCCTTTGACTCGGACTTCAAAGAGACTCTTCAGGCTCCAGAGATGTCATTTACTATCATGTGGGTGTATGCAGCTTCATTGTTCTCCTACGTTGGACTGGTACTCTGTGGCCAGCTGGAACTTTAACAAAGAGCACATGAACTAGTCTTTAATAATTTAGAAAATACGTATTCTTGTCCAGCTCCCAAAATATTTCATAAATAATTCTCTTTGCTTGCTAATTCTGTTACTGCTGGATTAACTGAAAAGTTGAATTTGTTCAACTTTTTAAATAAATGGCTTTTTATTAATGGCCAATGTATAAGGTGTTCTTGATTTCCTAATATTTCTGTTCTTTTTCTTTTCCATTTTAGAAACAACGTAGCTGCTTACTATCTGCGTAAGCCTTCTACTAGAACATGTGGGCTTTTATTCTTCTTTGGCTTAATAAGCAGGGAAGAAGCCATGAGATTCTAATAATAAATTTGGGTTAGTCTGAAAGTGAAGTGCAGAGAAGTCTATTTCTTTGCAAACAGGAAGTACACCTGATAAAAGCCTTCCAAGGAAGCAGCAGAGAAGTCATTTTTTGTCCTTTCTAAATAAAGCAGAATTTTCCAGCAACATGAAAACTCTAGTTCTGGGCAAAAAACAAAACAAAACAAAACAAAAACAAAACAAAATGTCCCAAAAGCAACCCCCCAAAGTCCCCAAGCTTGTCCACTCAATCAAAAATCTACAGGTATATATTCACACAGAAATATTCTGGTCACCTTTTCATGTATCACTGGTTCTTTCCCAGGCTGTTAGTATGTCATAACAGCATTAAACCTGCCATACCTAACCTAAATGCTCTGCCTCTGAATGCTAGGTGAAGGAATCTTGGCTCAAGGTGGCCAGTAGTGGTAGATTCTCTTCTCAACCTGAGCTTAATTTACCCCATTGTGGCCTCTTCCTAGGCCTGTATCTTTTTAAATCCTTTCATACCCTTGTGCTCCAAATTTTTTCAAATTTTTGAAGCTTCTGTTGTGATGTTAGTGTGTTAAAAGTAATCCCTTCTAAGAAACCAGTATGTGTTCTTCCAAACAGTAGACAATGGCACCCAAACTTTACAAAACAATTAATTACATTTTCAATCTAAGCTTTAGAAAGTCATCTTTGGCAATCCTAGTGTTGCCAAAGGTCACTGAACTGTTTTATAAGATCCCAGGATCTCAATCATTTCTATGTAACTGAACAGTAAAATAAAGGAGGGACGGGGGTCCTAAACACATTTTTCTTACAATTTATAGGTAGGTCTCTAGTTTTAGAGAAACCTTAGGCTGTGATAATATTTTTTGTCTTGCATATAGTAAACCCTGGTTTAAGTATAATGTACATCATTCCTTTTTCATGACCAGGCAAGTGGATACACAAAACCACGGTGATTATTTATCCAGATTTTCTGATGCAAAGCTCAGGCAAATTTACCATTTCGAAAAGAGTTATAGAGGCAGAGGGGAGAAGATTCTTACAGGATAGCCTGAAGGGCTTTAGCCTTCAAACAGTTAAGGGCAGGGGATTCAGCTAAGCTGTCATTTAAAGAGTATCTTCAAAATACGGCTGTGGTACACGTGAATACAGACCTTGTGCTACAATGGCAGTGTAGTTGTCATAGTTTTGAATAACTCTTAAATGGCCACAGTTTCCCTAAGTGTTTATTCTCAGTACAGGAAGGGATAAAATTCCTTGTGACTCGAACTGTCTTGTCTCAGATAATGTGAGGACACTGGTCCTTTTGAAAGAAACAAGGAAATGTTCCTAATGAATCCCACATCCTATAGTACATGATTCTTACAAGGGAGAGGACTGGGTAAAGACAGCTGCCTAAAGCAGCTCTGTGAAGACCAGAACTATATACAGTTCTTGTAGATGCTCTGATGCAAATAGCTGTTTGATTGACTTTTAGTTTGCTGTTTGCCTCACTGACTTCTTATTAATGTTTCTTGAAAGCCAAGGTGAGCTCATGTTGAAGTTTTGCAAAAAAAATTTAAAGTTTCCTGTTGCTGTTAATTTATTTTGTGATTAAAATACCATTGTGGCAGTGATATTTGCATAAGTTTCCAGGGTGTCTTCCTAAGCTTTTTTTTTAACTTCTTTTATGGAATTCGTTAAATAACAGACAACTGTATTATTTAAATTTAACATCTGGTGTGAAGTATTGCTTAACA
The DNA here is from genome assembly GCA_011057875.1 of Pterocles orientalis. Classification (NCBI taxonomy): domain Eukaryota; kingdom Metazoa; phylum Chordata; class Aves; order Pterocliformes; family Pteroclidae; genus Pterocles; species Pterocles orientalis. The sequence continues at coordinate 1,401,161 of WKFP01015212.1, read as the reverse complement.
AGTACCTAGCTGCCATGCTGATGCGAATGCAGTTAGTAACTGCATGAGCACCTAACTCAGACTGAATTTTCTAAAGCAATATGCCAGGCTTGCCCAGCTTCAAAATAGTTTAAAAATTCTCAAGCTTTTAGTAAAGGTAGGTACACTTTTTAATAGGTAGGTACACTACCCTATTTCTATAGCAATTCCAGTGCTATAAATTTAATGCATCTTTTTATATTGTGAAGGTGCCTCCACCGTGATTAGTAGACCGGCAAGGCAATATCAAATGCACACAATAAAGATGACACTCCCATTGTACTTCACCTGCTTCCATTTATTGGAACAGCAGGGTGCTGTTTTTAAAACTTGAAGCAAGACAGATATTTGAAGCCATGTAGGTGGGATCATTTTTATGTTTAATAGAAATTACTGTCTAAGAGCTGGACCAGAACTGTGGTTCTTGTTACACTTCCCTCCTTCAAGAGAAGTTGTCTCCAAGGACAAAAAGCTCTTCACTTTCCCCATCTTTCATAAATGTACTGAACCTGATTGACCACAATGACTGTGTGGGATGCAGGTGTTGTTCTCAGGTGCCTGCCTCCTTGCTGCTCCCATCTGGCTTTAGAAATAGCACTGGATTTTGTCCAAGCTGATGCAAACTAAATCTACACAAATAAAACTGTCTTCTCAGTACTGAGTTTGAGTCCCAGAGCCAAGCACAAGGTCTATTGCTGTTTAGCTTCAGTTTCACAACCTCTAGGATGGTTTAAGGCAGAAGTCTGGCATTTATGAAGTCTTTATACATTTTTTGAAGACTGCTGAAATAGTAAAAGATAAAAGTAGTGCTTCTGAAACCATATTTTTTTTTTCTGAATCCCCAGTGCTTGCTTCTCTCTTTGAACAGTATCTACTTTTCCCCAGTGCTGGTGTTTTTCATATAGAAGAAAATGCAATTTTGAAGTATGCCTTGTGCTGCGATATACAATACAACAAAGCGTGCTTCGGGTCGGGAAGAAAAACCCCAGAGACTGTGATCTTAAAGTGTGTATATATTTCTTTACCTGTTTCTGCTTTGAGAATGTTTGAAACTAGGCTGTAGAAAATGCTCTTGTTAAAGACTGAGAGATTTGCAAAGCTTCTGTGAATTGTTACTAATTCATTGTTAGCTACTGGGCACTGGAGTTTTCTATATAGGAGGGTGGCATCTCATGAAATATATTTTCATTGCTGTAATAAAGATGCCATATTATTGCGTGCAAACTAAGCCAAATTGAAATAATCTTCCCATCTAGATTAGATATTTGATTGCTAAAAAGGTACTGAATAAAAATGGTTGTTTTAGGTGTATAAGGCTCATACCCTTTGAGACAATGCACACTATTTAGTAGCTTTGTGAGGTCTTTAAAGTAAAAAGTAAAAAGTTTAAAAATTAAAGAACAGAAGTGTAAAAATCCTAGTATAAAAGGATTAAAAATCCTTTTAAAATTTATAAAATTTATAAAATCTCTCGTTGCTTTGAGTCAGGAAACTTTGTAAATTTTATGAAAGCCTGTACTTAGGATTTTAGCTTGGTGATGTAAAAAGTTTAGGAAGTTCAAGTGAGATAAAACATGCTGGATATAGAATTTAAAATGATGGAACTATCAAGTATTTTATTAAAAACCATTATATGAAGCTTGAATAATTTGGAAAGTTAGCTCTTTGTACGTAGCAGACTTGAACCCAAGCTCTAAATCTTTGGATGAGCCTTCAGTTGATGTCAACAGAGTTATTACGTTTCATTTGAGGAGCTTATGTAACTGTAAGAGTGTGAGCTGGACTCTGTGGGAAGCATTGCTGGAAAACTAAGAGAGGCTGGTGAAATTCAACTGCTTGATTTTTTTTTTCCAGGGGGAAGGTTGACATTGTGAAACCCCCAACCCACAAACCTGAATTTCTTGTCTTTGTGGTTTTGACTTGTTTGTTGCTTTCACAGTTAAAAATAACACATCTCACTTATAAACAGAGGATATTTTCTTTCCTTTTTTCCGTAAAATAAAGAACACTTGTGTGTTTTCGGGAGGTGCTCATCAGTATATACAAAGTTGTTCCTCCTGATAATGCAGAAGTATTACATACTGCAAAACTTACGTTTAATACATGAAAACTTTCAGCTGAATTTTTGGGTCAAGACAGCCTATTTCTAGCTGGTTTTATATTCTTGCTGGTTTTCTATTCTTACTGTTTTTACTATAAAACTCATGTTTTAGTTTTTTTTAGTACTTTTTTTTACAAAAAAAAAAAAAGCTTTAGCTTTGAAAAAAATTTCAGAACGGTCTCAAATTAGATCTAGTTTCCTGTGTGATGCAAAGGAAGAAAATGAAAAATAGAGCACTTCAATTTTCTTGTGAATAGCAATTTATAAGTGAAACAAACATTTATTCTGGAAGGTGGAATGAGACCTTAACACTTTGGTGTACTGATGTAAGGAATACTAAAAGTGTTCAGAAAAGTCAACCGTGTTGCCTCATTATTTCTCTATAAAGTTTAATCGGTCATGTTCAAATTTTGTACCTAATTCAGTAATTACATTACTCAGTGCAGTAACTTGGAAAGCCCCATTCAGCCGTATGAACTTAGTATGTGTTCTTGTTCAGAATGGACTTCTGAAATTCTGTCAGTCAGGAAGCAAAATTATTTTCAGACTTTTAAATGAATCATCTACAAAATTCACTATCATTTTATGCTGAGTTTTATCTTCCATTCCTTATGGCCTGCAAGTGCGGGGTGTTTGAGTTGACTTTGAGTGAACTCACACGCCTTTTGCAGCCACGCTTAGACAGTTATTAAAGTGTGGCTTGAAATATATCTGTTGAAAATGTGCATAAATGAAGGAATGAAGGTTGAAAAGCCACCAGTAAAGAATAAAACACATATACTTACACATATGCACACAAAACATATATATACTTACACACATACGCAGGTTTGTATGCACACATGCCTCCACATGCACATTTATGTATGAGTGCATGTATATGCTTATGTACATGAATATCTATGTACATGCATGTATCTATACACAAACATACATTTACATGCTTGCACCTACATGTATACACCCATGCTTATTTGCGTACAGATAGATATTTCCATACACACATGCATATTTACCCCTACATGTGTGAATATTTTGGTAATATCACAGCCAAATAGTATCTTAAGGATGCAAACAGAATAATGAAATATTTTGGTGAGCTCCTCCTGGACATAAAAAGAAGTAGGGAAGAAAGAATAAAAATACTTCTTGGGTTATTTGACAGATGAACAATGCATTTGAACACAAGGGAATTGTTAGAAGCAGGAGATCAAAATTTGTTGTTAACAGGAATTATGGTCTTACAGTGTTGCATTGATGGATAGGAGAGGTGGCTCGAGGGGGAAGGAAGGAATTAAGAGCTTTGTCTAGTCAAATTGTGCCTGAGTTAATAACTAGACACCTAGGAGAAAGTATTGGAAAATTAGGCCAGAATTTTGGTTAGGTTATTATTTCTAAACTGAGCTTGACCTTCAGCTATGGAACCTTTACAGACATTGGTAATTATGAAAGAAATGTTTTAATCTTGTTATACCAGAGGGAAAATACATGAAAAAAAATTGAGTGGGCCATCTCTTTGAGGTAAGGAAAACAGGAAAGATTAAGCCAAAAGGAAAACCAAGCAGATAAATGAGATAGGAAAACAATGAATCTATGGGAGCAGAGGGAGTATAAAATAAGTGGACCATGAAAATGTCAAATGAGTAAGTGGTGTATTAGTAAGACTGGTCCCATTCTGTAGAGAAATATTGAGGTAAAATAAAGCTTGGAAACTTGATGGCCTTCATGCAGCAGGTCAATGGCAGAGTGAAAAACTGACTTCAGATCTTATGTGTCCCTGAGCTGCAATTTGCCCAAACAGCAGTAGCATATGAAAAACAACGAAAAGTAGCAAGTATAAAAATGTGCAAAAAAGGTATTTTGCAAGTCAAGATAGGCAGAAGGGGTAAAAGAGATCGACATAATACAGAGAAACTGAAATATGAAAGTAAGAAAAAGTATAATTGCAGTATTGTCAACAGAAACTTATATGATGATGTGTTTGTCATCAAACAAGGAGGTATTGGGTTTTTCAGAGTATTATGACCTATGGTAAAGTAGTGCTACAGCATAAGTGTCTTCCAGGAATTTGTTCAATGTGTGTGTCATGGGAAAAAAGGGAGGAAAGAAAAAAAATATTCTTGACCTATGCGTCTGAGACAGCGGCCCAACAGAAAGTTTTGAATAGATGTGAGCTTGGGGAGGGGAGAGAAAGGTAGGTGGGAGGAACAGTATTGTGGGAGCAGATAGGCAGTTAAGTGTGGATAGAAGTAGAAGGTAGAAGCCCTCACTAGGTCAATCTGTGACAGGGGAGAGAAAAATAGGTGAAGGTTAATAATTGAGTAAGAAAACTCAGTAGAATAACTAATGGTGAAAAATGGAAGTAGGATGTTGTGTTAGGTCTGGCTGAGATGGAGTTAATTTTCCCCATAGCTGCCCTCATAGTGCTGTGCTTTGTATTGGTAGCTGGAAAGGTGTTGATAGCACACCGTTGTTTTGGCTACTGCTTAGCAGAGCTCACACAGCGTCAAGGCTGTCTCTTCAGTGTTTTCCCCCTCACCAATGGGCTCGGGGCGGTAAAGATCTCAGGAGGGAACATAGCCAGAACAGCTGACCCAAACTGACCAAAGACATATTCCATGTCATATGACATCGGATCAGCAATGAAAGCTAAGGGAAAGGAGGAGGGAGGAGGGGCATTCATTATTTATGACTTTTGTCTTCCAGAGCCACCGCTTACGCTTACTGAAGCCCTACTACCTGGGAAGTGGCTAGACATCACCTGATGATGGGAAGTAGAGAATAAATATTTTGTTTTCCTTTGCTTCTGCATGCAACCTTTCCTTTTGCTCTTATTACACAGCCTTTATCTTGACCCACAAGTTTTTTCCATGTTATGTTCTTTCCCACTCTGTCCTGTTGAGAAGGGGAGTGATAGAGCAGCTTGGTGGGTAGCTGGTGTCCAGCCAAGATTAACCCACCACAGATGTTTAACAAATAAATGTGAGTAAATAAAAAACGTCAGAAAAGGGGA
>WKFP01015212.1:1341730-1374050 GCA_011057875.1 Pterocles orientalis | reverse complement strand
CTGTCAAGGTCCCTCTGGATGGCATCCCTTCCCTCCAGCGTGTCCACCACACAGCTTGGTGTCATCAGCAAACTTGCTGAGGGTGCACTCCATCCCACTGTCCATGTCTCCAACAAAGATGTTAAATAACACTGGTCCCAGTACTGACCCCTGTGGAACACCACTTGTCACTGGTCTCCACTTGGACATTGAGCCATTGACCACCACTCTTTGAGTGCGGCCATCTAGCCAGTTCCTTATCCAGCGAGTGGTCCTTCCGTCAAATGCATGTCCCTCCAATTTAGAGACAAGGATGTCATGTGGGACTGTGTCAAAAGCTTTGCACAAGTCCAGGTAGATGATGTCAGTTGCCCTTCCTCTATCCACCAGCGCCGTGGCTCTGTTGTAGAAGGCCACCAAATTCGTCAGGCACGATTTGGTAAAGCCATGTTGGTTGTCGTCAATAACCTGCTTGTTTTCCATGTGCCTAGGAGGATTTGCTCCATGATCTTGCCAGGCACAGAGGTGAGACTGACTGGCCTGTAGTTTCCCGGGTCTTCTTTTTTTCCCTTTTTAAAAATGGGGGTTATGTTTCCCCTTTTCCAGTCTGCAGGAACTTCACCAGAGTGCCATAAATGCTAACTTTTAATGCTGTTACCATTTCTCCTTCTTTGAAGGTAGGAAGATCTCCAGCATGTGAAGAAAACTAAAAGAAAAATATCTGGACTGACGGTAAGTTTGAAAATGAGAAACTACTTCTTCATGGACTTGAACTTTGCATGCCTGTACAGGGAGTGCCCTGAGTAGATGGAAGTGTTTCTGTAAGGGTACATGATGTGTGAGTGACACATGGAATCTAGAAAATTAGTGTAAATGCCCATGGGAAGCAGTGAATTCCTTGGTTTGCTTTGCCTGCGTGTGCACCTTTTGCTTTACCTATTGAAGTGTCTTTATCTCAACCCCTGAATTTTCTCACTTTTGTCCTTCTGATTCTCTCCTTCATCCCACTGAGGGGGAGTGAGTGAGTGAGTGGTGGTAAGGTGGTTTGTTGCTGCCTGGGGTTAAACCATGACAGTAGGAAAAAAAAAAAAAGAGTTATCCTCTTTCGGTCTAGGGTAGAATACTTGTATATTAAATTATTTTCTGGATATGTCACTAGATTTGCATAAGGCAAATCAGGTAGACTTTCCTTCCATAATCTTTGTGCGTGCTGTGAACCTTAGATCAGGTTTGCGTGTTTGGCTTTGAGAGTTCTATGTTAGAGAGATGAATCACACCAGGAGAGGCCAGTGGTCTGCGACTGAAAGCAGTGCCCTTTTTGATGCTGAGAACCTCACAGGGCTTTCCACAGGACTTCAGTTTCCTCCTCCCCAATTGCTCTCTACAATGCTCACTGGTTCTGTGATTTAGAACCATTTCATGGACTAATTTCAAATGTCTGTGCACTGATTTGGATGAAACCCAAGAGTTTATTAGCTTCTAGGTTAAATTTGTTTATAGATGAGCAAACATCCTCAAGGTATTCTGTCAAACACAGGCTGCTATTATTAATCTCTTTGACTTATAACACTGATCCCTACACTATTTTCCAGGTATGCTTTTGGGAAATATTTGAGGAGAGGAAAGACATTCTGTGACTAAAGCACAGAATTGGGAAGTCTGACTTATCATCTGTTCAGTCCTACCTTTCCTGTGTGATCTTGAGCAAGGTGCTTAAAATATACTTCTCTTCTGAAAAATATTTATATTTAAAACTAGTGCCTTGTTGTTCAAGAGAATGAAAGCCTCTGGGTATTCAAAGTGTTATGTGCTGACTCTACTGATGAAAAAAACCCCAAACCTAAAACCAACACCACTGCTTTTTTTATTTATTTTTTTTTTCTGAAGAGCTATTTGTCAGGGAAAGAAGCTCATGTTCTGTCTTCTAAATCAAGTAAATGATAACCACAGGGCTCCTTTGCCTTCTATTATACATCCAGCCTCATCACTGAAGACTATCATACCATGTTTCAATTATCTGTGCACAGAAAAGGTCTCCCTTTATTGCCAGTATTTTTGGACTTGTTCCTGATCTTTAATAAGATGGTATGGTTTTAATGGCCTGCTTCTAATGAGTAAGAGGTGGGCCCAATTAAAAATATTCCCATCTTGCAAAACAAAGGAATACTTCATTAAAAAACAATGTTGTATACAAATCCTTATTTAACTTTACTCAACACCTGCAATACATAGCTTCTTTAACCTCCATATTGAGGATATTTGTAAATATAACATTCTGGTTTCATAAAAATATCAAAATAACAATCAATTTTTTTAAATAATTATTTTTCATCTCAGTAACAGCACAGAAGATGGAAAAACAGAGATAACAAATGACCTACCTGCTGCCATCTCACTGGTCATCTGGACTGCATATTCCACTTATTCCACCACTAAGTCTGTGGAAAGTGCAAAAAGAAACTTACGAAGGCCTATGTTCAACCTTTAGCTTGGATATAGAATTTTTTAAACAGTGGGGATGGCTACATAACTTTTGTAAACATCATGCAGGAAAGTAAGAGCTTATGAAGTCTGAATGGTGACAGATCTATAGCATATAAAAGCATATAAATTTGTGAGCTGAAAAGCTACTAATGTAGGAGAAAATGTGTCTCCCTTGTTTGAGCTCTTGAATGTTATGAAGTTCCAGCACTGATTTTAATTAAATTTTGTAATCCAAGTGAAAAGTTGAATCCTAACAGATTTGAAATTTATTACAGACAGAAAAGCTTATTTTTTTCATATCCATGCTCTTTTTTTTTGTTTAATAATAATAAATAAAATGTCTGTGTTCCCTCTTGCATGCAGAGTTATTTAAAACAAACAAACAAACCACAAACCAAAATCAAACCTTCGGATTCTAATACTTTTTTGTTTACCTACTCAGTGTCAGTGGTTATCAGTATGTGGATTCAGTTAGGGATAAATAAAGAATAATCCTTTCCATAGAACTCATTTTGCAAACAAGGAAAGGAGGTACTAAAATTAAATTTGAGGTACGTATTTTAGCAACCTGCATAGAACCTGCTTATATAATGTTACTGAAGTTTGCAGTATGAAAACTAATTATTAAATTATGAAGACCATAATTTAGTAATTAGATATTACAAACGTTTTAAATTTTGGAGAAGGCAAATATTTGATTAGAAAGTGTTGAGGTTTTTTGCACTTTTTATTTTTCTTGTTCACGTGTTCTGCCTTATTTTCTCGTGTGACATTGTATGTTTTACTGCAGGAGGGCCCTGGCCTTTTGCTTGTGTCACTTCACACTTTTAGCAGTTTTCAGTAATTTTAGCTGGGTAACTGGATTGTGATATTTGCCTATGTTGTCATTTTATTTAAACATGTGCTTTATTTGGTGTTTTGTTTGTTATTTTAGAATAATGTGGTTTTTTAATTATTTGTTGAAAAATCAAAGTCTGAGTTTATAATGAACATAAGTATGGAAACCTATACATAAGCTATGAACACAAACATTTCTAGAGTTTTCAGTCAGATGCATTTTTATTACTTTCACATGTATTCATGGGCAAATGCAAATATGTGTGGCTACAGTCAAGGCTACGTAGTCCCCCATAGTTGCATAAATTTGGTATCCCTGTGTTTATTTGCTGTTAGCATATAATCTGAGGGAAATCAGCTTATTTTCTACCAATTAATGTGTTTCTGATGATTGTGTGAATTTATTCACGTGATTGCTTGTATGAATACAGTAAAACTGACCTTCATAGTAAAAGAAGACGGTTAGGAGGAACACCAACATCCTTCTTAAATCATAACAGATAAATTCAGCTTGGAAATAGAGACAGAATTATTGTAGCAGACAAGAGTCTGTTGTAAAATTGTAGTCTCTGTGACTAGGACCTTGTGCGTATTTCTTGGTAATGAAGTAGTTATAGCAGGCTGCTGGGCAGGGGGAAGGAAAAAGAAATAAAAGGTATGGATGTAATAAGACAGAAGAGAGAAAAGGCACGGGGGTATGTAGGGTCCCCTCATTAGCCCTTTTCCCAGTCTTCTGTGACCATACTGCATACCGCTCAAATCACTGCAGTTATGTCCACAAACTAACAGGATAAGATCAGAGGGAACTGGGGAAGGCTGCGACACCGACTGTGCCTCTTCTTGGTTTCAGCTATACTTTTTAAGCTAATTTTGGGGAAAGACATCCGCACTGTCCTGCTATGGGGGAAAAGACATGTATGCTTCGTTATGTCACCTGATGTGGGGAACAGTGTTTCCAATCGATATTTAAGCACTTCCTTGTGGGGGTTTTGATTCCCTTTGGTACCTGCATTGATTACAAGAGCAGTGTGTAATCGTTTTTGGAATAGGACTGGTAGAATTTTGCTTTGCAATTTCGCTTCAGCAATGTGCAGTGACCACGGACGGAGAAGTAAAAAGGTGGTGAGAAGCCAGAGGGTGGTTCTTACTTTTCCACTGACTTGACTGTATTTTAATATGCCAGGACTGTGGTCGGGTTATTGACATTGACCAGACATGTCAACTCAGAACAAGGATGGAATAGTCACTGACACTGGCACCAGAGAAGAGCATTGTTTGAAGAGATTGGCTCAACTGGTCTTGGTGAATACACTGAATTCATAGAAGCATTAAGTAGAAGCATTTTTGTGTCTTTAACGGGAATAAAGCCTCATTCGTTATTTGAACAAACTTTCTGATATCTCTTTTGATTTTGTCGCTGGCCCTAGTATGAATAACACCTTATGCACAACCTTGGGAGAAAAAACAAAAGCTACAATGTGAAAATTAGCTTAATTTTGTTATAAGGGTGAAGAACAATGTCTTTGAAAACAGTGGTTTACTTAGAACTATCCAAATGTTATCTTTCAAACGAGCTAATGTTTTTTTAAAAGTGATGCATTGACAGCCTGGGAGAATGAAGCCTTTTATGTAGAATTCAGGGTATATTCTAGCAGTGTTGCTGAAAATGTAATACAGCAGATGATACAAAAGACCTTGTCATGAGAATAGCTTTAGATACAGCCTGCGCGAACAGGTACATGGTACAGATTTGAAATAACTTGACTTCACTTGGTCTCTTCTAGTCAAAACAAGGCATTTCCGCTCTAGTCTGTCTGGAGATACGACCAGCACTGGTGAATCAAGAATTTGACATATTATTCCACTAGGTTTTAGAAGAAATCAAGAAAATACACAGAACTAGATTCTTGATTTCTGTTCTGTCACTTCCATGCCTGAATCATTCCAACAAAACAAAGGGTTGTCTAGGGAACACAGGAAAGTAATGAAGGATCCTTTGTATTACAGGACTTGAACTTGAGCTTCAATGACGTTACTCCATATATTCAATAATAGTTGCAGTCCACTATTGAATAATCATTATATACAATAAGCAATAATAAACCAGCTGTAAATAGTAAGAGCTCAAGTGATTTGCATTTTAATTCATCATCTAACATAAATTCCAACTACAGCTTAGAACACAAGTGTTCACTAAACAGTAAATTGTCTCTTCTGACTAGAAATCGTGGAATGACTTCTGGAAGTGCTTGAAGTGGAACATACGTAAAGGAAAATGACAAAGGATGACAAAGGAAAACAAAATAAAAGGAAAACAAATTTTGTTTTAAAAATACTCAGCCTTAACATGGACTCAGACGCTCTAATAGGCACCCAGGTACTGAGGTATAGAAATCTGATGAAGAAAATAATAACAGTACCTTAGAGGGCAAGCTTTTGTGAATGGAAGTTTTAGATCAGACTATAGATATGTGCACATACAAAACTATCATTCCAGGAAACTATAACTTGTGTCATAAGAAACTTCATTGTTATTGTGGTGTTTTCTTGTGAAGTTTTGGAGTTCGTGATATTTAATTCAGATCTGAGCTGTGACGCACAAAAAAAAATGAATTCAGCACAAGATGTACTGCTCCTAGTCCCAAAAGTATGCTTTGAAACTTTTCGTACCATCTGGTTTCAGAACTACTTTTTCATCATCTTATGTATCTTCGTCCTTATTGCCTTCTGTCCCTCTCTCATACACATTTATATAGTCAGTAGGTCTTCCGGTAGTTGGCAGGCCTGGCACTGGTTGTTTCTTTTATCTACAGAACGAAATGAAATCAAGAAACAGCAGTGATTATAACATATAACAGGGAAAATTATTTCTTGCTTTGGATGTAGCCAAGAATAACTCAGGAAGGTTCTAATGGTGCCAGTTCTTCAAGAAACAATGTCATCATGTGTTTTCCTAAAGATACGCTACGATTTAAAAGTAGTACAATGCAGGAAGGATTTTTAAATGAGTTTAGAGTTCTTAAGAGGATAATTATCTCCAAACTTTACCAGTAATTCTAGAAATTGCATTTCATAGAATCATAGAATGATTTGCGTTGGAAAGGACCTTAAAGATCATCTAGTTCCTACCCCTCTCCCACAGGCAGGGACACCCTCCACTAGCCCAGGTTGCTCAGAGCCTCATCCAGCCTGGCCTTGAACACCTCCAGGGATGGGGCATCTGCAGCTTCCCTGGGCAGCCTGTTCCAGTGCCTCACCACCCTCACAGTCAAAAATTACTTCCTTATATCTAGTCTAAATCTGCCCTCTTTCAGCTTATACCTGTTACCCTTTGTCCTACCACTCCGCTCCCGATAAAGAGTGCCTCCCCATCTCTCCTGTAGCCCCCTTCAGGTACTGGAAGCTGCTCTAAGGTCTCCTCGGAGCCTTCTCTTCTCCAGGCTGAACAACCCCAACTCTCTCAGCCTGTCCTCATAGGGGAGGTGCTCCAGCCCTCTGACCATCTTCCTGGCCCTCCTCTGGACTTGCTCCAGCAGGTCTGTGTCTTTGTTATATCCCCCCTTTCTGGGGGCCCCACATCTGAACATAGTACTCCAGGTGGGGTCTCATGATAGCAGAGTAGAGGGGGAGAATCACCTCCTTTGACCTGCTGCTAATGCTTCTCTTGATGCAGCCCAGGACACAGTTGGTTTCTGCGCTGTAAGAGCACACTGCCGGCTCATGTTGAGCTTCTCATCCACCAATACCCCCAAGTCCTTCTCCTCAGGGCTGCTCTCTGTCCGTTCTCCACCCAGCCTGTGTTTGTGTTAGGGATTGACTGGACCTACGTGCAGGACCTTGCACTTGGCCTTGTTAAATTTCATGAGGCCTGCACAGGCATTTCTCAATATCCTTTTCTGATATTCTTTTCTACCAACCTGGCCAGATACAGTTGAAGAACTGATGGCTTGGGAAAGCTTAACTATGTAAAAGGTGTGTGGCAGTCTCAATAGGACAAGTATGTTTATTCCTTCAAGAACATTGCAGTTCATGGTGAAATTTGATAACGCAAGCAATAATGGAAGCTCAAGGCTGTAACCACATTATATACCAATGCAGAAAAGTGATAACAGTAAAATAACCGCTATAGACCACCCTCAGTCCTCTAAGGAGTCAAATAATAACCTTAAATATTTTTAGTCTAGTGTGTGTTCTCTCTTAGTCAAGCAAGTTATATTAAGAAAATTAAAGAGAAAAAGCATGACATTTTCTTGTATTGTTCTCTCCACGGACTGTCCCAAAAGGTCTTCAGGAAAAGTCCAAGTAATTGTTTAGACATACAAGGAAACTCTGAAACAGTATTAACATGAGACATGCTGGAGTACCTTCAGAGGACTGTCACTAAGTCAGTGCCTTGTCAGGAATATCCAGGAATATCCACAGTACCTTGTAAGAATATGGATAGTAAATCCTGCCTATGTGAACCAGTTGCTGTCTCTAAAATCCATCTTGAGTGAACCAGGAGGTCAGCAGTATAAATAAGTCGGAAAAAAACCAAACGTACTTGCATATAAGCTGAAATTGATAAGCTGAAATCGCTGTGGATCTAGCTTTAGATGCCTGTCTGACATTAGAAACCGAAGTGCTGTCAGTCACATCCAATCTTACAATGAGCTGTTGTGAGCTTCTCAAAACGTACATTAATTAACCACTGTCACTTAGTTTCAGCTTTTTATAGGAAGAGACACATGCCTGCAAACCATAAATAAACTTGTTGGGAAGGGAGAAAATCTTTGATATCTTACATAAATTGGTCATATCAATTGGAGGTTAGAGATTTAAGTAAAAATGTTTGTTACATCTTTTGACTTTTACCCTGTTTTGCTACTGAGTAATGACAGTGTTCCAACCAAATGATTAAAAAAGCTAATCCTCATGGCATGTTGTACATTTTTAAAATTAGTGCAATGATTAGAAGAATGTAAGGATAATTGTCAGAATATCTGATTAATGGCTAGTCAGCATAAAAAGATACTCCAGTGTAGGAAAATTAATATGTTATACACCCAAACATGCCAATCCTGAGCAAAAGTTGATAACGGAGATGATAACAAAGATCAGAAGTCTTGGGGCGCTGATTGACGGGTGGACCACTGGAGGAATTGCTGAGGTGTATTTTTGAAGACATTGAATCAGAATTTTGTAGTTTATAAGAAGGGACGGGAAAGAGACACACAAGATTATCCTGTGCTTCATGGGAAAGAGTTAACTTAAAGGATAGTTGAGGGGGATTGTGGGATTGTCTTCACCTGCAGAACACAAACATATTTCATCATTATATCTTTTGGTAAGCAAATAGTTTTTGCTGTCTTGAAGCTTAGTTTTGGTGATAGACTGGCTTATCCAAACAACTCCTGGACAGTTATTTGATCTGTTGTGATGAGCTCACTGCTGTGTCGTCTGTTTGGAAGACTGTTGTGAGAACAACTGAGAACTGGCAGAGGTTGCCCAGAGAGGCTGTGGAGTCTCCATCCTTAGCGTTACTCCACACCAGACTGGGCAGCCTGCAGGCACAGACAACCTGCTCTGGTTGATCCTGCTTTGAGCAGAATTGTACTAGACTATCTCTAGAGGTGCCTTCAAATATTCTGTGATGCTGTTACATATGCTGAGTTTTCTAACAACCAGATATGGGTTCCTCATCTTATGTAATTTCAGAGAGGTGCTTTTAGCTGTGAAGGTCTGAGGGTTTGCTCTGGCGGATGGCCCTAAAGACCATCTTATGCTTGGGTGCTGTATGCAGCTTGTGTCACTGCTTTTAAAAGCTGTTGTGTGAATCAAAATACAAAATGTCAGGTTTTGCTAGAATAGGTAGGAAATCTTCTGTGTTACATACTCAGGACAGAATAGTATCTTACTTCTGGCTAGTTTACATGAGGGCAGTCAAGGATCTGGTAAGGATCTGCTGGCTTACAGTTAGCCTAGCTGGCTCCCATCTGTCTGTCTGTTAGGGGACCAGAATTATGGTGAAAGGTACAACACAGACTAACTTTCCTTCTTGGAATTTTTTTTTTTATACATTGTTCCATTTCCAATCAGATATGCTCATATATGATTGTTTTGCTGTTTGTATGATTTATGGTAAAACACTAGTTCTTCAGGCTTAAATATGTTTCCTAGATTCATGTCATTTGGAGGAAGAAGTCAGATAATCTTCCATCATCAGTTTCTTAATTCTCTCTCTCTTCTCTCTCATTAGAGTAATTAAAGTGAAAATGGGATTAATCTGAATTCAGAAGTACTGGCTAACCTTCCCTCTGGTGAAGCTTTCCAGGCTGCACTGCAGGTCCACTTCTCCCCGTGGCCTAATAAGAAGCAACTTTGAGCATGATGCTCTGTGCTAATAGCAGCAGTTTGCTTTCTTTTCACTGTGACCTGTCTGACCATTGCACCTTCTGGACAGCTGTTCTAAACAAAGCGGATCTCATCCCAGTCAAATGTCTGAGCGTGTGCAGTGTCAGCAGGAGATCAGTTGGGCTAGTTATATGCATTTCTTTCTGCTACGTTTCCTCTCCTGTTCTGAAAATGGCTTGTCTTTTATAATTGTCTGCCTTTCCTCCCTCCAGACACTTTTGCAGAAAAACTCAAGCTTTCTGAGTTTTCAGTTTTGAAAACTGTTTAAGTCAAAATGTTTGTACAACACATACAGCAAAACAGAGTTAAGAGAAAACTATGTCATGGGAGAGTGTCATTAGAAGTGAAATAAGTGAGTATTAGTACTTGTGGAGCTCTCCACTCGAGTCTCTAAGGACTGATAGCAGTAGGATGTGAAGCTGTATTCCTTGCCTGGGACACACACCCAGAATGATCACTGGTAGCTGAAGCAATACAAGTTTTTAATCCAGACAGGCTTGCTATGGGCTTTGCATTTTTCTGTGTGGATGGAATCACTTTCAGGCTTTTCCATGATACAAAGCACTTTGAAGTTATTTGTATTATATTGTCTACCTCCCCTGTCCCTGTGCCCCCCATGTACCATTTCCATTTGTGAACTCATTAAAATTCTGACAGAGTACAAAAGCCCCTTGTAGCAAAATAATTAACATTACTGTCTCACAAATTTAAATACATAAAGTTACAGAATGAAAAAACAACATTCTTTTGAAAAAGCAGATGTTCTTTTTCCAAAGTTTTCTTACTTTTCAACTAAGATTCAAGTGGTACAAAACAAAATTTCCTCCTGCTTCTCTTTCTGAAAGCTCCACAATGATCTATATAGACATTCTTTGCCCTAGTGTTTATTTTATTTTTTTATAACTCTTATAGGCTTCTGTGAACCTATTTGTGTCACTACGCACTCACTTCATTGGGCAAATGGAGTGTAAGAAAGCTCCTGGTTCTGACTTCACAGATAACTTATTGGTTCTCTGCCTGATGAGAGGAAATAAAAATCACTTTGAATGGCTGACTGCTAGTGGTGTCTTCCAGGCTTTCTGCTCTTTTAAAAAAATCTGTTATTGTAGTTGAGTGTCAAGAGAGTATTGAAGAGGGAGCTGGAAAAGAAAAAAGGCAATTACCATCACAAAAATTCAGAATTGAAAATAACCTCTCTGTCTATGGGATTGGGAGACTGAGAGTAAAACAAGGTATTTATCTGAAACTTGTGCTATGTCACCTTTTTAATGTTTTTGTTAATAAACAAGTTTCTTCACATGTTAGTATTAAATGGGAATAATAACCCACAGTTTATTTTAGCTGGGAACTTTGATGCTGAGTGCTTTTATGTTGTTTGAAAACCTGAAATGACAACAAAAAAGATAAATTCTGAGTATCAGCATTTATTAACATGTTACCGCTCATAAAATATATTATGTTTTTCTGAAATACTTGCATCACTTTTTAAAAGAGCTTTTTGCTATCTATTTTTCACCATAATTTTGGAATATGCCCATGCTATATACATAACTTCTGAATCAGTGGCAGTCAAAATATATCCTTAAAATCAGATTTTGCAGTAATACAAGAAACTTTTAGTGGTAAAGAGTATGTTTGGTCACAGATTTTGGTCAGCATTTTGAAGTTCTGAGGTAATAAAAAAAATCTGGCTAGCAGTTTTGGTTTTGTCTATATTTCAGCATTTTTTTCTTTTTCTGACCTGTGAGGGTTTCCGTTAAATATCTTCAGTCACAAGATACCATGTTCTTACACTGGAGGAGACCACTCTGTCTGACATTTGGACCAATTGATCTGTCCTTTCCAGTGAGAACTTGTTTCTCTTGAGCTGTGCTTCTGCCCCAGAAGTCTGACCTTGGAATGAAATGTGGAAATCTTTAAGAACTATTATTTTTGTCCTATGTTACTATGATTTAGTCCAGCTTAGATGTGGGTATTTGATTCCCACGTGTTTGACTGACTCTGCTGTTTGTGTTTCAGTATGCCCATAAAATTTGTGAAAATGCATGGGCTGAGAAGCTGTCTGCAACAAAGGTGAGTTTTTTTGCTAGTGATGTAGATTTAAATAATAACACAGTAATACCACTCCTGCATCTGCAATCTTACAGTTGTGTTAATGGGACCAGAAGCCTGCACAGACTACTCTTTTACTAGGAATTGCTCAAGGGCACACATCAAAAAGAAGAGTTGGTCACAAACTAGAATCTTAGAAACTTTGGGAAGCTTTATGAGATAAGTGCCTTTGTGCATTTTGAGGCGACAGTCAAAGAACCAAAAAATATGGTTTTGTGAGGACCTTCCTGAAATAAACACTCACTAGGTTACTGCTAGTTGGAAAAGACTTAGCAAGACGGTAAAACTATTTTCAGACCTGGGGAGATAGTGTGGTTTTAACAGCCAGTTAAATACAAACAAGATGGGCTTCAGCTTATGTGTCCACTGAAGATGAAGTGTACATGCAGACGGGAAGGAGATCCTAAATATCACTGCTCCACATATTTAATTAGCATTATCTTGGTACTTGAGAGTGTGAAGATAAAATCTTGGACTGTGAAGAATTCATGAAACGATAACTAAGCACAACCTGGTTAAAGATTGGGTCACACCCTTCACAGAATTGTGATCATCGAGAGGTAATTGTGTCAAAAGCAGTCAAATGTATACGGGAAGAAGCAAGCCCTCTGAACACGGGTTACTAAAAAGCTGGACCTCACTGCATAGGCTGCTGGAAAAAATTTCACGCCAGCATCCCTGCTGTTACATACAAGGCTGTTCCAAGCACGGGAGATTGTGGTTGCATAAAGCTGGCTTGTCCTGGTGGCTTGAGGAAGTGGGATTTGAAACAGATGGGAGCAGCCAGGTTTGCGGTGGGTGAGCAGTTCCACTCTAGAGTACTGGCAGCAGCTAGTGGGATGGACAGGGCCTGGGAAAAGTACCCAGCACCTATGCTATTATTGTCTGTGATCCAGAGGTGGTGGCAGGTCTGAGGTTAGCTTGTTTGGAACAGGTGAAGTATGAAAATAATCATACAACCAGCCATGAAATAAAGGGGCAGGAAAATGCAAAATTGCTTGCTGTAAACTATGTCATCTCTCCTTCTCATACTTTTCACTTGTGATGTAAGCGTAGTTTTGTGCTGTGATGTTCAGTAATCTTTTTTGTCATCGAAGAAAACTTACAAAACAGGAGGAAGGCTAAGTACAGGTCAGAGATGTTTCAAAAATACTTGCATGCAACCACAATAGTTCTTGAAACGGATACATGATTTGTCTTTAAAACCGTAAATAAAAAAGGCCTTGAATATGCAAAAAACCTCCCTCAAAGCCCCATAAATATAAGTAGAAAGTCTGTACTGTACATTCTCAGAGTTACCCTTTGAGTAGGATGTTGGAAGAGTGGTAGCTGATCAAGATCACTTTGGTAATGTGTAGGGCCCTTCCAGCTCCTACTGCTTGTCAAATAATTTGAAGTAGGAGCCAAGGTATCTAAGTGGCATCTTGGACCCTGATTTCTTGCATCTGAAACTAGGTTTGCTTTCATGGGGAAATGAAGGTACATATAACTCATTCTTGGCATTAGCTGGTATTCTATGTAGCTCTTATGAGTTCTCAACCGTGGTACATTGTCTTCCCACACGTAGATAAAAACCGATATGATGCTCATGAATTTGCAACATCATATGAAATAAAGGTGAAACAAGACATCCTGATGTTGTTCATTTGTAACATCATTCTCACAAAAAGTTTGTGGGGCTGTTTTTTGTGGGTTTTTTTGTTTGTTTGTTTGTTTGTTTTTTTCCAAGATTACTTAGTTACCAGTTTCTTGAAAGCTGGAATATAGCAAAGATTCATTATCTTCAAAACTGGGGCAAAATCCAGACTATTCACTGATTTTTTTACCTAAGAATAAATATAGACAAGCATTTCAGTTCAAGGCTGACAAATATGTGAATGACTGGGGACTGTGAATCTAAAGACATAGAAGTTGAGGACCTGCCAAAACATATATCTATATATTTTGTATGGCTGGACCTTATTGTCAGCTTTCTTAGACTCAGTATGCTAACTTCTATGGAGTTTGTCTGGGTTTTCCTTAGTTTAATGCTTAATTTGGCTCCTCACTCGTACAGAAAGAGAAAAATCCTTAAATATGAATTCAAGCAATTTACAAAAATATTTCTCTCCTCCGTGTTAGCCCAATACTTGTTTCTTAAAATTCTTTAAGTCTTTTCAAAGGAGAAAAGTGTGTCTACAAATTAATTGGGTAAATCTGTATATAATCTTAGGTTTGATTCCACTTTCTGAGCTATATTTCAGTTGGCAAGTAGACAGGAATATGTAAACAGTCTTCTCCTATTATGCATGTCTGTCTAAATGCAGCCTTCAAACTAGGAGTCCGTATCTTTCCATTAAAGTTTTCTTGTCATTTTTAGACATCCGGAAGTTCAGGAAGAACAGTTTGAATTAATCAAGACACAGTCAAAATGGTAGAACACCCAGACAGTTTTAGTCAGTACTGCTTTCAAGGTGCCTTCTCATGATTTGGATGTTTTTAATCCACATTTTTTTTCCATGATGTGTTTTCAGAGATCAGTTAAAATGTAATTCCTCTTAAACATTCAATTGTGCTCTTAAAAAGTTAATTCAAGAAGTGAAAAAAATTACTTTCAGTACTCAGCCTGTCACTCAGCTGGATTCATTACTATAATTTTTGCACTCTTTTTTTACACCAGAGCAAGTCCATTGAGATTTCCATTCTAAAACTGGAGCAGTAAGTCAGAGCAGTAAGTCAAGTTTCTTGTAGGAAAATAATAAATGTCCAGTCAGAAATCTCTGGAGAGTGCAAGTTGAGTGATCTTTAAATAATTCTTCCCTGGTAGGTTTCATAGAACACATTTATAGCCCAGGTCTTCAGGGGTTTCCTTTCTCCTTACTTGACCTCATTTTTTAAGATAAAATGTGGTACTGTAATCAGTTCATTGAACAACTAAATGCTGGGATGAAATTTATGACCTTTTTGATAGAACCTACATGTTTTGTTCACTAGAGTGGATTTTTCTGGCAATGGCTTTGTGGCAGCTTTCCTTGACATCCTTCCAGATTAAAATTCATTTCTGAAGGTTAACTGGTTTCCTCTTCTTCCCAAAACCCTCCTCTCCCCTTTATCGTGTCTTAATTCACATAGGGATTACACCAACTTTCCTTTTAGAATACTGTAACTGTTTTCCTACTGATTTTTTTGTTGTTGTTGTTTTTAAATTTGAGAGACACTATTGGGATTTGCCAAGTGACAGTACTTCTGAAGATGAAAGTCAAACTGAATTTGAACATAAGGCAAAATTGTTAAGTATTATTATGGTAGCTATACCTGAGGGGGCAAATAGGTTCAAAAGATCATCTCAGCAAGATTTCATCAAAGGCTATAGGTGGATTAAAGAGTTGCACTTTATGATGCAAGTGCAGATGGCAAACAACTCAAATCCATCTAATACACAGAAGCACACCCAACGGATCTAATGGTTACATAACTAGCTGCAGATGGAGGACTCTGTATGTGACAATAGCATGGGAGTATTTAAAAACCCCAGGCATGTACATTTCTTTTCACTATAGCTAATTAGTAAATAAGAGTGGAGAAGTATTTTGGAAGAGACTTTGACTGTAGGAAGAGAAAAATAAATACAGATCACATGGCTAGAGGGTCTCTTCTGCACCAGCAACAGTAAAGGTCACATTCTTCGTTTATTCTTTCTGAAAATGTTAAATAAATAGCTGAGATGCCTTGAATATACTGTGTTTGTAGTAATTTGGTTTCCATTCAGAATGTCATTTATCCTGTTGGACAGTGAAACTCTTTAGAGGAAAGATTCTGTTAATTCTTCAGCATATATTTTCTCGTTACATGTTCTGTAGCTAACCAAATATAAATAACTCTAAAATTCAGTGTTCTATGGTGATTATTTTAATGCTTCAGGGTCCTTATTTTTTTGGTTCTGGCACTTAGCAAAATGAATCGTGCATCAGACTGCACTAAATAAAAGGCCTTCCTTACTTTAATCTTTGCGGTTTTTGTGTGTAAAGCAAATCAGAGACCGTAAGCTAGCAACCATGGAGACTGAAATCCTTTGACTATAAAATTGCTTGGATATTGCCTAGACAGGCTTTAACACAACATACCTACTCATTCCCTGGCCTCTAGGCTGCAAGCAGTAGTTTAGTTTTCCAACATCATAATCACCATTCATTCTGTTATATCTCCCTGCTGTCCCACTTCGTTCATAGAACATACCTGTCTATTAAAGCTTTTGATTTGGAAATTCAGAAATCTACTTACTCTTGTGCAACAATATATTAATCTTTGAGTTGATAATGTAAGATTCAACCCTACATCTTTTGGGTTTCACAAATTCTCTCCTCAGACACAGCCAAGATAGCGGTCATCTTTTTGCCCAGTGTGAAGGATTTTCCTTTGTTTTCTTAGCAACATAGGAGAATATAGATGACCACTATAGAATCATAGAAACATAGAATCATAGAATGGTTTGGGTTGGAAAGGACCTTAAAGATCATCAAGTTCCAACCCCCCTGCCATGGGCAGGGACACCCTCCACTAGCCCAGGTTGCTCAAAGCCTCATCCAGCCTGGCCTTGAACACCTCCAGGGATGGGGCATCCACAACTTCTCTGGACAACCTGTTCCAGTGTCTCACCACCCTCACAGTGAAAAATTTCTTCCTAATGTCTAGTCTAAATCTGCCCTCTTTCAGCTTATACCCGTTACCCCTTGTTCTCCCACTACACTCCTATAATACACTATAATGCTAACTAATAATGCATAGACCTCCAAAATTGTCTTTTAAGATGGAAGAAATTCAGTGACTGATTCTCTTCTCTGTTTTTGTGTTTGAAGTTATGCTGGCTCTTTCTGACATTTTCAAAAGGCTTTGGAAGGCTGTGTAAATCCTTCTGCAAATCCTCCCTCCCCCTTCTATTTCTTCTTCAATTTATTAGAGTGCACATCTTTAATCCAAACAAAACTTTCCCTCGAGCCATTTGGGTGGTTTTTGTGTGTGGGTTACGCTAGAAAGCAGAGAACATAAAAGGTGGAACAAGACTGACGGAACAGGGAGAGGAGTACCCTGGGCATAATAGATAAGGGCTTCTGACTGTATCATTGATGTGCTTCATCACGGTTTGTTTAAGGAATAGAACATCCTCAATTATTTTTGAAATAGGCAGCTGTCCCAGTGTCTTGATACTTTTCTTTTTCAAGTGAATGCTACAGCCAGTGAGTGACAGACTCTTACTGTAGCCAAATGAATATTGTACTATCCCATTAAAAATTTCATTAGGAAAAAATAAGTCTTATGTTAGAATAATTTATATTTGGTTCTAGACCTAGTTTAAGTTTCTTCACATAAATAAATGTCTTTAAAGTCCCCAGTCTCCTACAGGCCAGGTGATTGTTGTCAGGTCACATCTGACAGCCTACTCTTTGCTGACCTTTCAGTCGAAATAAAACTAGTTCTATCATGTCCTCTCAGTTGTGTCCCTCAACATGAGATAAGAAGGAAAGTAGTTGTTTCGTGGATATAATTGAAGATTAGCCAGAAGATTAAAAAAAAGTGTGATTCATTCAAGCCTTAGCGCAAAAAACTGCTAGGACACTTTACTAACAGAAACATAGGTTTCACACTTAGATAACTGCAAAAAACTCTGTATCTGCTAACAAGTTTCCTAAAGTAAATCTTATTAAGCAGATGTGACAATGAAATAAGTTAGGTGGGTAGGAAGCTGTTAAGAATGCACAGGAAGAACTATATAAATATCTCAGATGAGATGAATATGAGGTGTTGGATAACTTTTAAAGCATTTTTTGCAAATAAAAAAACAATATCCAGAGTTTGGAGGAGTAACAATTTCCTGCATCAATAATGTAATTTCATATTCTTTATGTTATTTCGTTTTCTTTTCTACAAGAGTTTTTTTTTTTTTTGAAGAATTTTTATGGACAGAATCGTTGCCGTTAATTAGTTACTTAATGCACTAAATCTCAAAACCTGTATTGAAACTTAACATAGCCAACTTTTTAAATGTAGAAAATAGGCAATAATATCTCATTTTAAAAAAAGAAGTTTCTAACAAAAAACCATCAACATACAATTTGCTTGCAAAATCAAAGGTTTTTTGAAGAATATGTTGCAGCTGTTTAAGGCAGTCTTCAGGTATGATTTTAACACAAATATTAACTTGAAGGTATGGTAAGCTCTTCTAAAAATGGAGGTGGATGAATATTTAAACTTTCAAAAGACAAATAGCTTAAAATAGGTCTTTCTAATTCTTTGAATCATCCAATTACATGCAATCTACTTATTTCTTAGATACGAAGGAAACCCCAAACACTAGGCTGTGTAGACAGATTTCAGGCTTCAAGGCTCTTTTTTCTGTTTTTATAGAAATACAGCCTGGACAGACATTTCTCATAAGATTTTTTTGTTTGTTTTTGGTAGGACTGAAGGTACCTTTTTTCTTTAAAAAAAAAAGAATCATGGATTTTTTTTTCTTTTGGAATTCAAGCTACTCTAGAAGCTATTAACCATGAATTCCATTTTTGTCTTAAAGTTTATCTAGACAAAAAATTTCAAGGTCCTTGTGCTCTTTGAACTCAAGCAGGCAAACAACAGAAATTGAGTTTAAATGAAAATGATGATGTGTGTACTGTTAATTAATTGAGGAGGGTTCCAAAGCTATGGAAATACAGAAAGCCCAGACTTTGAATGGAAAAATACTTAGCACTTTTTCTGTCTTGATTTTCTGTATCATCAAAGACCCTTTAACAAAACTGAAACTCTAAACGAGCTGGGCTAGTTGTCTTTGTTCAGTTATATACACTAAAACCAGGGCAGTTTTAGAGCTGAAATTGGCTTAAAATGCAGGACTTGCATTCTGGATTTCTCTGAA
Organism: Pterocles orientalis; assembly: GCA_011057875.1. Lineage (NCBI taxonomy): Eukaryota > Metazoa > Chordata > Aves > Pterocliformes > Pteroclidae > Pterocles > Pterocles orientalis. The sequence continues at coordinate 1,355,359 of WKFP01015212.1, read as the reverse complement.
TGAAAGGTCAGGCTGCAGGCAAGCAGTTCTATTTTCTGCCTTTTCCCATTATTCTGTTAGCTGGAGGCTAGCTGACAGATTCTGCTGGAAAATATCTTGTTTAACCTTAATGTTTAGAACCATTTTGTTCAGACTGCTTAGGGGGAAAATGATCAACTACTGCTATTCTACCACACCTGTAACAAACCATTTATCAAATAAAATTTTCTAGGGACTTTAAAAAGTTTTATTCATTAGCATGGTGAGCTGCAGCTTGCACTGACATACAAATACATATATACATATATATATACATATATATATATATTTTATAATCTTGTAATAAGGAAACATAGAAAACTCATGCCAGGAAGAATCAGAACAGAAATTGCAAGGGAAGTGGGGTAATGAATCAGAAGGGGAATCCCTGGTTATCATAACAGTTTTATACCTGCATGTGGCAGCATCAGAACACCAAATAAGCAACAGGAAAGACATGTATAAACATAAGCAAAAGTAAAAACCGAATGGGCACATGGTTCATTTGTCTACTTTGCACTGGCAGCCTCGAGAGTGAACGTTCTGCCGTGGATCATCTGTTAATGATCTCTGCAAGCAGCTCTGTCATTACAGAGCATTTGAGCGAGCTCTGTTAAGCACAGCACCAATAGTATATCATCTGGGACTGCAGCTGTTATCCAGATAAAAGTCAGAAAGGAAGATGAAGGGAGGGGAAGAATAAATCAAAAGCAGCCTGCTCTTGGCACTTATCACATCGTACTAATTTCTCTTTTCTGCAAATTTTAGCATCTATGGGAATGCAGAGGATTATTAAACATTCCTTGTGGATGTTACCACAGGGACAATTCTAGAGTGTTTGGACCCTCTTATTTCAGTCGAGTCACTTCATTCATTCCATGTTGCAGCTGACAATGCAACGCTTATAGGATCAATAGAAAACTGGTTTAGCACGTGGAAACGTTTATGAAGATACATTAAGCAGATAGAATGATCATGCTTTAATGCAGAGAAACTCTCACTCTTTCAGTTTTCTCCATCTGAATGCTTACAAGAAGGCAAACTGTTGCCTTTATCTGCACCTAAATTGTGAACTGCACTGAAGGTTCACTTGGGTATGGACACACACAACTCAGATGGGCTGAATGGTTTCCAGCAGAAACTTGAGAGGTAGATCTCAGTGGCAAAACTGTTGACAAAGCTTTGAGAGATGGGTGTTCTGGTTTTGACTGGGACAGAGTTAACTTTTTACATAGTAGCTAGTAAGAAGCTGTGTTTGGGATTTGTGCTGAGAAGAAGGCTGATAACATACTGATGTTTAGAGTTGCTGCCAGGACAGTTAAGGACTTTTCAGCATTTCATGCAGTGCCAGTGTCTGCAGGTCCCAGAGAAGATGGGAGGGAGCACAGCCCCAGTAACTAGCCTAGGATTGAATCTTAGGTTTAGGATTGAGTCCCAAATTGGACAATAGTCTATTCCATATCATGGATGTCATGCCCAGTATATAGATGAAGATTTGTCTGGAAGTTCTCCCTCTTTCTCTGGGTTGTCTCTCTCTAGTTCTCAGGATCATCTCTGACTGTCTTGGTCAGCTCTCAGACACTTGGGTTTATCTCTGTTTCGGATTGAGGTTTCAGGACTCTCTCCTTGCTCTGGGATTGTTAGCTGGGAACAGGCTGAGCCTTGGTCATCAGATGGTGAGCAGTTTCACTGTGTATTACTCATTTGTATATATTACTATTATTATTGTCATTATCATTTTTTAAAAAATTTTATTGTAGTTTAGTTATTAACTTGTTCTTATCTCAACCCATGAGCCTCCTTTCCCTTTACGCCTTTAATTGTCTCCCCTGTCCCTGGAGTGGGAAGTGTGAGCAAGCAGCTGTGTGGTGTTTTGCTCTTAGCCAAGCACATAAAACCACAAGTGGTCTTTAAAATTATTTAGAGTGTGCATGAGTGGGGTAGGTCTCCTGCAGAACTTTCTCTAGCATTGCTGCCCATGTTTGTTCTGTCACAGAACAAATTCTGAGCTGCATTCAGATGGTTGTGATAAACAGATCCCTGATCAGTCACACTTTTGGCTACCCAAAAAAATCTAGAGTAGCAGTAGATGGTTACCAACAAACAAACTACACATCAAGCCCTGTGGAACCACAGATGAAGTGATTTCCTGTAGTAGCTACTCTTCAAGCTACCATTTATTTTGTCCCACACTGTGATGGGTGTGGAGCCAAACCCAAACAACCCACCTTCCCCTCCCGAGAGAAGCTAGGGAGATGAGTTGAGATAAGAACAACTTAACAAATAAACTACAATAATATTAAAAATAATTGTATATACAAATGGGTGATACACAATGATACTCTCACCACCGAACGACCAAGGCTCAGCCCTTTCCGGGCTAACAATCCCAGAGCAGGGAGAGTCCCGAAACCGCACTCCCAGAAAGGAGATGACAGCCCAAGCATCCTAGATCAACAGCTGACTGAGGGGGGGAAGAAGATCTTGGGAGAGGGACCACCTGGAGAGAGATGACCAGGAGTAAATGGGATCTGGAACAAAAAAGGATGATCTTCTGTGGGCATGAGATCTATGTTATGGAATAGATTATTGGCCACTCTGGGTCTCAGTCCCGAACCTAAAACCAAATCCTGGGCTAGTAACTGGAGGTGTGCTCCCTCCCGTCTTCTCCTGTTTGCAGACAGCCAGAGAAGCTGAAAGATCTTGGCAGCCGCACAAACATCACTTCTTATCAGTTTTCTTCTGAGCACAAATCCAAAACACAGCCTCTTGCTAGCTATTATGAAGAAAGTTAACTCTGTCTCAGTTTAATCCAGGACACATACAGAGTCACAGAATTATCTAGGTTGAAGGAGACCTCTAGAGGTTATCTAGTTAACTTGCTACTCCAAGCAAATATAGTTAGAGAAGGTTAGTCAGGACCTTGTACAGTCAAGGTTTCAGTATCTTCAGGAATGGAGATTGTTTGGCTCCTCTGAGCAGACCGTTACTGTGTTTGACCATTTCTATGGTCTTTTTTTTTTTCAGTTTTTCTTATATCTTGTTGGAATTTCCCATGTGTCAACTTTTATCTGTTGCCTCTTGTCCTTATCCTCTGCACCTCTGAGGACAGCCTGGGTCTATCAACTCTGTATCTTCCTATTACTTAGGGGTAGGCAGAAACAAGATCTGCTCCCAGAAACCCAATTCTCTCGGCCTCTCCTTGTAGGTTGAACACACTGCTGACTCACAGTTATATTAGTTATATTAGAAAAAAGACATCACTATGTGTATTGACATCTGTCACAAACAAATTCCTGCTTGTATCTTCCATTTGGCTGAGTTATTTAAAATTGAGAGTTCTGTTCTAATGGCCAGGCTTACTCAGGAAAACTCTCCAGGAATCAGGAGAAGCCCTACGCACAGAAAACAGATTAAGTGCATTCCTTTTTTTTTTTTTTTCACTTGGCTTATTGAGTACTTGATATATTATTTTTTTTATCAAAGTTAAACACATTTAAGAATTAGAAATGCAATAAATCCACTTACCTAATTATAGACTTGAAACAGCACTAAATATCTCAGAGGAAGTGGTAAGAAGACCCCTTTAATCAAGAGATCAAATGATTAGGTGAAAGTCACACTTATCTCCGTAGCATTTTAAGTAACACCTAATCATATGTTATAGGCATCATTTCTTCAGTATATTTCTCAGAGTACTTTGGCTCCAAGTTGAAGAAGCCAGGTTTTATAATCAATTGTACTTTCTGTCCCTTGATGCAATAACATGAGTCTGCTGAAGTCTTTCCAGATTCCCCAAACTATGATTCTCTGCCATTTACTCTGGAGAATAAGTACAGTTTAAGTGGTTGAAATATATGATCAGCTGACTAATAGTGAAAGAGGATATTGCTGCAAACAGACTGATATTAGCAAGACGTCGTTTAGTTACATAGTGCTTTAATTGCTTCCTATTCCAGGCAGGGTGGGCTGGAAGAGACATGCTGCTTGAAAGCACACATTTACATTGTGAAGTATCTCCAAACCAGATGTAATTGGGTAGAACAGTATTCACTAAATATACAAAACTGTACAAATTTAAATAGGTTCTGTTATCTCTGGAAAGTTTGAGGAAACCATTTCAGTTCTCCAAACACAAGAAAAGTTACAATGGGGTAAAGCTATGTAAGTTATTATGTTATAGGTGTTACCTATGAATTCAATGAACACACAGTTATAATGGTAATGTGTGAAATTTCTGGGTTTTATTACAGGGAAATGACACAAATCCTTTTTCTCTTTTTGTTTTTAAAATGCAAATTTCTGTAGACCAGAGGAAAGAATCACGTATCTCAAATTATTTTGCTGTCTTTTTATAAATACCCATTTGGGAATGTGATACAAGCAAGGGTTATGAGAGAGGGAACTGACTCCAGTTTATTGGGTTTTTTGGGTGTGTTGAGGAAAAGCAAGACTTTGTGCACTGTTTTAAAGGAAGTAGAGCTGCTTCATGGATGTCTGACACCATCACTAGCTTCTCCTTGGTAACAGAAACAATCATCTTGCCTCTAAACTTTGGCTAGGAGCCTAGGATAGAAAAGGGAAGCTTCATTTTATATGGTGGCCCTAGAGAAGAAATAGGAGCTTCAAGGCATGCCTTGGAGGCATAACAAAGTTGGATTCTAGTGGATTATTGAAGACTTGGGTATCTCTGATGATCATAACTGTGACGTGAATAAGCCAAAGTGGTGGTGATTCCCCCTACTATCAGACGACAAAACGTCTTGTGTTTTACCGATGGAAAGCAACAGTACGCTTTTCACCTGCAAGTACATAAAGAAAATTCAGGTTAGACTGTTGGTTTATTAAATATTGCAGGGGGGAAAAGTATCTAGAGCCAAAAATTTGAAGAAGCAAATACTCACATAGTTAATTTCTAGCTGTTTTACTACACTGGATGATACTTTGCTTCATACAACTGAAAAGAAAGAAAGGGCGAACCCCTTCAGTTCGCAACATTAGAACCGATTCAAACCTGTTGAAGTTGAGGGCAGCAGACTATACAGAGACGATTGTGTTTTCTTACAGTTCTATTCTAAATTGTATTTTGTAAGTTGGAGAAGCAGTGTAAAAGGAAACAGAGCAATCAGGCAGAACAGCCACCCTGGTATTTTCAAAGAATTATGAATCACTAGAACTGTGATTTACAGAACTAAAATGCTGTCTTTTCAACATAATTTCTCCTTCTCAGCTATAGGTATTTGAACAATTTGGTAAATGCTGCTTGCCAGGGACAGGTATATGCATCTCATCAAGGGTCTGTTTGTATGTTTTTGAAGTTAATCTGTCTGGCAAACTGGATATTCAATTATTTACTATTGGAAGCTACAGAAAGTAACGTTAATTCAGTTTATTGAAGTGTGACAGAAATAACAGCTTCCTTAAACACTGTTGCTCCTAATTAAAGCAGAAAATGGGCATACTGCTACTTTGTGCACGATCACACCAAAAGAAGGGTGGAACTGCTCACAGTGATTACCAAATAATCCATGTGGTTTTGCTCTTTATGCATGCCAACTGCTTCCTTGTTTTTGCATAGCTGTGTCAGCTTTCATTTTCTCCCTTAGATAAACAGAAAGGGTTTTTTTTTTTCCTGTTTTTATCTGGGTGTGATCCTTCTAAAATGGTTCCTTCACTGACCTTTAATGCAAATTCTTTATTAAACCTCCAGGAATCCTGCTACCCTACCTTCTTCCCCAGCTGGTTCAGCTTTTCCAATTTCTTTTAGTTGATTGAGTGCTGTCAGTGTGGTTGATACTGTAGGAACACTTTTCATATAATGATAACTTAATTTAGATGTGCCGGCTACTTAGTTCAATTTAGAAGCAACGTGAGTTATCCCATCTAATGTTCATTATAACGTCTTCCATTATAACTCTCTTTACAATTACTGATGGTTAACTTGGGTTAATCAGCCTCAAACATTCCTTATAGTATTTCTTGTTGAGCATGATGTTTCTAGCAAGATTTGTGGGGGGAGGGAAAGAAAAACCAATGTTTAATGTAGAGGTCCTGTATAAAAGCAGGGTAATTATGTCATTAGGTTGGTTCATGATCTATATCCAAGAGACAAGTAGCTACATTAGATTTAGTTATGGCAAAGAATTTGTTTTTTAGTTTTTTATTATATTCCTTTAATATATATTTTTTTCATATTTTACTTATGTAATTAATTTAGCAGGAGTCTTCTGGATCTCTTCTTTTGAGGTTGGTCATGGATAAATTAGGACCAAACTGCATGTATAGGGTGGATTTTGGAAGAAAAGGAGAAATATTGCAAGCAAGACAGCGGTGTGGTCAAAACATACTAATAAGAATTTAAAGAACAAAGGCGACACATCCCATCTCTTATGACACAAGTAGAATAGCAGTATCAAAGTAAAGTGAAGATAAAAAATAGCAACAAAATGTCAGTGTACATACCGAAAGTTAGAACAGTGATTAACATTGAAGGAAGTAGAGGTGAGACTAATAGCAGAACATTAGATATGGGAAAGACAAGGTAGAAACTGCCTAAAACTCACACACAGCCAGTTCAGATGTTACCAGAACTGATGCAAGTGGATGTAGCAGAAAGGTAGATGAGGAAATGTCACACTGAAATTAACATAAATGAAGAAATTGAGAGCATATGGTATAGCAGATAGAAGTGTTGGCCACAAAACAGAGATTATGGTCTGTTACTGTTTAAAATTTAAAATATGCATATCTTACATATTAAATTAAAATATGCTATGTATTTTATGCCATTCTACTTTTGCATTCCATAGCTTGTGGCTGAGAAATTGCAGAGGAAACCATTGCTGAATTAGTAAATGGGAAAAGTGTACCTGGTTGAAGGTCACATACTTTCCTGCCTGCAGAAATGTTATTTGTTAGCACTTCAATGCCGTTTTGTAAAGTATTTGGCTGGCAATTTTGGAAGTTTATAAATATTTTAGTATCTGAACTTATCATCATTCCATTTGGTAGTCGTGATTTGCTGGAGAAAACAAAGCCCCAGTAGCCATACCACTTTTTTTTTTTTTTTTTTCTGGAGGAATGGTTGACAGCTCCTATGAAATGAAGGCAAAATAAGGTCTGAAGTCTGCATAATAACCTTGACATGCTGAAGCTAATTTAAATGTTTAGTATTTGCCAGACAAAGAGATTTTGTGGGGGCTGAGAATAAAGTTTAGGTCTCTTACAGTTCAGAAACAGAACTCTGTGATTAAATTTTGGGAAGATGCTGATAGTCACTGTTAACACAGTTGAACTTTCAGTGTTTAGCTGTTGTACCTATACTAGAGGAAAATAAGTGATTTATTTTATCGTATGAGAGATGATATTTTGAAGAATTTTTCTGCTTTGATATCTGGTATGTTACATTTTTTTTACTTAATTTTAAAATATTAATCAACTTAAAGTCTAGTGGCTGGGTTTTTTTTGTCATTGATGTTAAATTTAGGTCATTCAGCAAGACTGACCTTCTCGCTAAACAATCCCTTCCTGCTGCAGGACACCGCAGATATCCAAGGCAGTAACGGAGGAGACAGTTTTGCTAATGGCATGTCTCCTGTGTTTTTAATGAACAGGACATGAGATTATCAGCTGAGAAGAGACTGGTCACTTACTGGTGCACAAAAGAAAATGTTCGTTTTTCTCAGAATTAGTTTCTAATGCTTATTCTTTTAAAAAGATAGACAAAAAAATCCTTCCAGGTCTGTCATTTAATCAAGCCATGCCACTTGAATTTTGTCTGCTGAGCAGCCACAGGACTTTGTGGCTTCTTTACAGTGAAAGGATGGCTGTCTGTTTAAAAAGAATCTACATAATTATTTACAGGAGAGGAAAATTACAATAAACTGCTTCATGCAAGTTGTTAAATTAATCTCATTAGGAATATTTTGTATAGACATGAAAGGAAAGAAGAGGCAAATTAAAGAAATGAAGATGCACATCTAAATGTATTGCATTTTGAAACATTTCAATTTGCATGCAAATTGAATATTGAATTATAAAGCTTTAAGAAAATTAAAGTGTAAGCTATTTTATAATTAAGAGAACACGCAAAAACTGAAACACGTTTTCTATGTTTCTCTGCTATTCCCCTTGACATGTATGTTGTGATCTTTACTACCCCTCTTCTATTACAGAAGTGTAAAAGAGTTTTAATTTCAGGAGAACATATACTGCAGTATGTCACGATATTATTGCAAGACAGTTATTAGCATTAATCATTATGTATATATTCTCCTTGATTTATTAACCAGAAAGATGAAAGGAAGAAAAATCATTTGAGGAACATGATCAGATAAAACAAAATCTGTTTTTGAAAAATAAAAAAAAGCTGCATAAATATTAATTGCATTTAGTTTTAAATGTGTCTGCAAATTACAGTAGATAAATTACATTGCCACTGGAAATTATATAATGAGAGTTGTTATGCAAGGGAATGCTTATATTACTGTATTAGGAATGATACTGCACTCTGCCTGCTCTTATCTGTCTATCCTGAAAATTGATGTCTGTTGACCAAGCCAACGTTCATGACAAACTGTCTTATTTTTGTATGAAGAATTAATTTGTTATCACAAAATACAGTGCTTCTAATGCACTCTGTTAAGTCTATTGGAAATTCTTGCTCACAAGTACCAGAAGAAAATTGAACATCAAACTTAATAATCCTTTCCAGAGAAAGAAAATACTGTTTAACACTTCCCCACAAACATGCCTATTTATTTATACGTTTATGTAAAGGCAGTCCTATTAATACCAAAAGAAAGCATACGTGGGAGGAAACAAAACAGACCTGTAGTTGATTGGCAACGTTACATTATGTGATTTTATTACAAGAATTTTAAGTTTATTGGACTAGAAGATTACCCAAAAGTATAAATTAATTTACCATGTATGAATATTTGTTTCATACTTTGAAGAAACAATATGGCTATCCTAGTACAGTCATCATGTTTTATACAAATGTCCAAAAATCCAACTCTCATTTAGGTCTTCTGTCTCTTGTCTATTGGCTTCAACTAACTTTGGATTGCTCTTTTGCTGTCTGTATTACAACTGTAATAAGAAGAAATGTATTTGTGATGTTAAGTAAAGGGAAGAAGCAAATAGAAAAAACCATACACAACGTTTAAGATGAGAGCCGTTTCCAAATATGCAGTCAACTTTGATGTTACAGCAGAACAGCAGAGTTCCAAACAGAGCTAGGTTGGTTCTATCACTGAATGTTTGAAGGTTGCCAGCCATTGTCTTCTGCCTGGCAGCTTGTTTCACATGGTGCATGGTGCATGGACTCTCATCTAGTAGCCTGGGTCTCATTTTGCAGAATCCTAGTTCCTTTGATAGATTTATGAAACAGCAGGAGAGTGCTCTTGTAAAATGCTCGGAAAAGCAAATTCCAATGGCAAAGGAGTGAAAGTCGTGAGGTTTCCTGCAGTAAATGTGAATTAAGGAACTGGCAAGGAAGATCCCAAGACAAAATGGGCAAGGAGATCTGAAAAATAAATGCTACTGAAAGCCACATGTGGCCTTATCACTTCAATATTTCTACGCAGTTTCTTCACTTGGTGCTACATTCTCCTTAACATGAAACTGGAAAATAGTGATGGTTTATGAACACATTCCATAGCTGGGTATGTACTATGAAGTTTTCATTAAAATCTTTGCACTTTTAACTGGAACTCAAACAACCTATTTTTTCTATATATCTAAGAAAACTAGGGGTTAACATTGCTAGAATAAAAGTGAATAACATAAAAATAGTTGTTTACTGAGAATATGCAATGAGGAAGGAGAAACTATAAGCCATAACTACAGGTTGAATATTAGTTTAGTGACCTGAAGGAAGACTTATCTATTTTTTAAGCATATGGAGATACATACTTTCAAATCCATTGACTGCTTTGTAGTACTCCTCCCTCTTGAAATTCCCTAAACGCCAGTCTTCCTTTTTCATGCGTTAGTGCTTGTAATGATAACATATGTTTGTATTTAAAGGTCTTTAAGAGCAGTGACTTCTTAGAAATTACTGTAATATCTTATTGTCAAAGTTTATCCTGTTTGTGGAGTAGGGATGCATTTTTGACACCCCAAGCAAGATAAGCAATGGTTTACTAAGTAACACAGTTGCCATAACTATCCATGTCTTAACTTGGTCTTATTTTCTTGTTATTAAATCAGACTTTTCTGCATAAAATAGTAATAGTACAAAATAAACGGACCGGCTGACTGTCACGGCAAGGTAATTACTGAACTGCATCTTTCTGCAGCATACCAGCAATATTAGTGTAGAATACAGCGTGACATTTGTTATTTCCTAGCTATTTGTGTGGGTGGCATTGTTTTAAAATTAACACCTTTCAACAAAATGTGTAATAAATGCCCATAGCGCCTCTAGCTTGGAATGTGTTTGGAGGCTGTTTATTAGGAAATTTTTTGAGAGTGTCATTGGACTCTAAAGTCCACTTTTTACCATTCTTAACACTAAGGCAAATCATCAGAAGTTAAACAAGCCATTACCTTAGTGGAACTAGTCCAAGGTTGTTGCCTCTATCCCGATCCATCCATTTCATCACTGTATGGAGAAAACCCATGTAGAATCACGGGACTTATGTTACTGCCTGTCAAATCATTCTGTCCTGGAAACAATATACTGTAAGAAATAGCAACTAAACACGCAAGTCCCTTACATATTTCAAGTATACAGGATGATCCTGCCCTCATCTCTTATGTCAGCGATTGTAATTCTTGATAAATATGCCATATTTTTTCAATAGAAATTATGTTATTTTTCTGTATTTATGGACGTGAATTCAGAAAAAAACACCAAGAGGAGAATAGTTTGTGAGCCCTTTAGAGAACATTCTTTGTTTGTAGTTTATGCTTCATTATGTGGCCACAAAACCTAAATAGTATTAAAATTCTAGGAAACTATAATCATAGTTTTTAATACCTTAGTTGGTATCTAGATGTTCTAAAACAATCTCGCACATTTTTCTTCTCTGAAAATAAAACAAAAGCAGCAAAATAAAATAGTAAGGATTGCTGCATAAGTCTGTGTATCATGAGTGTCTGTATGGATAAACAGATAATGTTTATAAATGTGTGAAAGGATCAGCAATTCTTAGCAAGAAAAGTTATTAAGTTCTGTAGGGAAAAGCAACAGGAAGAAATACATAACTCTTCTCTGGAACCTGTTAGTGTGAATTCATCCATAGCAAGGTAGCGCAGGTTAAATATCTCTGAATCTACACAATTTTTTTTTTTTTGCTTTAAAAATAAACAATATTTGACAGAATTAATTTATAATAGGATGGATAATTTTGAAGATTATGTTGAGTGACAACTGGTGAGAAGAGCAAATTCTTAGGTGTAATTTTCGTTAAAGATTTTGTTTTATAACAAAGGAACCAAGAATTTAAGTATAATTTTGTAAGGAGGTATAAATATCCTGGTATAAATCAATATGTGACAAGGTGTAAATTTGCCTTTAAAATTGCACAGCTCTCATTAATTCACACTCATTTGATATTTATTTTCTCCTGGGTCACACCTAGCAACAGGCGTCCCCTCAACATTTTGGGAGGACATTCAGCTCTGCATGAAATAAGTGTTGTCATCTGCTCTTTCTTAATTAGAAATGGATAAAGTATAGAGTGTTTTCATGTGAAAATGCATTTTTTAAAAATGGAAATCTCTAAAATGTCAAGTGAGCTATAGAGTCTGTTCTATATTTTTTGTAAAATCAAGGAATTTGTGTTTTATTTCTCCTTCATAAAATTTCCTCTAGGTCACCAGTCACAGACACTAGCACTCCACCTTTAGATTGTACAACCTTTACCATATTTATTTGTTGCAAGTGCAGTGAGTATGCTTCAGGCTCCTCTGTCTACTACTTTTTAGCTGAAAGAAAAAATAAACTCTCAGTTACTAGATCTCAAATACCTAATCAAAGGGCAGTTTAGCTTTCAATCTAAAAGTGCTTGGACAAAGACTGCTTGATTCACAGTTCTCTGTGTTTCGGATATTTAATTTCCTTTGTTCTTCAGAAAGGATGTAAATTTATACTAACTTTGGGTGACTCAATTTTTTTCTTTACTTCTTTCTTATATTCCAAAAGTTTCTTATTTAATTAGTCTTTTTCTTCCATTTTTTTTCTCAGTTTTTTCTTAACCAAGCTCCAACTATTAGTTCAGCATTCTCTCTGTTTCTTTCCAGAACAGCTGATATTTCGCTGTATGATGCCAGCCTATAGATGGTGATAGAGTGGATCTCTTCATACTCCCTGACCCATGATTACTGTGGAGAAGAGAATGGTCCATGATCACAAGGCCTACACTTAATGTTGGTACTTTTGAAGAAGGAGCCCATATCCAACACATCTCCTAGTAAAAAAAGTACGGTTTCTCTACAGTTAGGTAGTGGCAGATTATGTTGCTGGAAACGTTTATTATACCCTAGGGTAATAGGTTCAATAATTTTTCCCTCCAATATGTTTCTTTTCATAGCATTATCTTTTCTGTTTTCTCCCAGTAAAACATACAAAGAATGCTAAAATTCTGTGCACCTCCATCACGGGGAATAGGGAACCTTGCCTAGCATTGTGTTATGGAGGTCAGTGATGGGTTTGCCCTTGGCTGGGGGCCAAACCACACACCCACTCACCTGATCCCCCCACCCAAGAATAGGGGAGAGAATTAAAGGGGTAAAGGGAAAAAAGGACTCGTGGGTTGAGATAAGAACAACTTAATAACTAAACTACAATAATATTGAAAATAATACTATATACAAATATACAAATGAGTGATACACAGTGATACTGCCCCCCACCTGATGACCAAGGCTCAGCCTGTTCCCGGCTAACGATCCCGGAGCAGGGAGAGTCCCGAAACCGCACGCACGGAACGGAGATAACAGTCCGAGCGTCCCAGACCCAGAGCTGACTGGGGTGGGGGGGAAAGGCCTTGGGAGAGTGACCACCTGGAGCAAGATGACCTGGAGCAAAAGAGATCCAGAACCAAAAGGGACAATCTTCTGGAGGGTCCTCACCTCTATACTGGGCATGACGTGTATGGTATGGAATAGATTATTGGCCACTCTGGGTCTCAGTCCCAAACCTAAGATCAAATCCTAAGATCAAATCCTGGGCTGGTAACTGAGGCTGTGCTCCCTCCCAGTTTCTCCTGTTTGCAGACAGCCAGAGAAACTGAAAGACCTCGGCAGCCGCATAAACATCACTTTTGATCAGCTTTCTTCTGAGCACAAATCCAAAACATAGCCTCTTGCTAGCTATTACGAAGAAAGTTGTGGCGGGTTGGCCCTTGGCTGGGGACCAAACCACACACGCCCGCTCACACAGTCCCTGCCCCCACCCAATGATAGGGGAGAGAATTAAAGAGGTAAATGGCAAAGAGGACTCGTGGGTTGAGATAAAGACAATTTAATTACTAAACTACAATAATATTGGAAATAATACTATTTACAAAGATGCAATGTGATACACAGTGATATTACCCCTCCCCACCTGATGGCCAAAGGCCTAGCCCACTCCCAGCCAATGGCCCTAAAGGAAGGAGA
>WKFP01015212.1:1212789-1340337 GCA_011057875.1 Pterocles orientalis | reverse complement strand
TCAGTCAGTAGAGCATGTCGTTGGACGTGGAAGATGGATGCTGTATAGTCTCTGCTACATACTGCATCTGGAACTCACACTTCTGGTATACCCGGCACAGTCCATATCTATGGTCTGCAAGCTGAGTATGTCAATCTCAGGGAAGTTGCTGGAAATCAATTCTGATTCTGTTGAACCTGCAAGATTCTTAATAGGATATCATTAGTATAATACATAACAATCATAACAATGATAATATGCAATGGCAGGGTTATGCAGAATCTAACACTGTACAACTAAATTTATCGGGCACTTTCACCCATCATCAAATCCCCTTGAGGTACACATCGAACCTCACCGTCCTTCTGCATTACCCACCAAGTATACCCAGGTCCTTGAGCAAAAGCAATCCCACGAATGGGTTTGCCTTTACCTGAGGCAGGAATAACCCAGACTGTCTTCCCCAATACATTCTTGATATGCACCACAGGCACTTTATCCCCATCTACAGTATGTAGAAGTTCTGACTGCAGCGCAAGTTTCACACTCACGGATAACACATGAAATAACCCACGACAAAAGTTAACTCTGTCTCAGCTTAACACAGGACAAGGTCTCCACTTCTAAGACAAAGGATAATTAATTTGCAGGAAACCTGTCAGGATTTTGAAGGAAGAAGAGAGTCATTACTGCACAGCAATGATATTTCAAAGGCAGCAGGGTCTTCTGTGCATGGGCCTACTTATTGAGCAGTGCACATCACTAAAATGGGTCCACACATCAACCTGAGTCACGCCGCTTTATTCTAGAGCAGTCCATTACTCTTAAAATTTAAAAAAGATACTATTCAGTGAAACAAGTACCATTTTAACACTGTTATGATAAAACTAAAAATTTATTTTTTTCATACATTACTTGCAGATGGTTGCAAGTTATCTTTGTCACATCTTGTTGTATATTTAAGTAGAGATGCTTATAAATCCTACTTTCCTTCTTACTCCTAGTGACTATCTGCCTTAGATCTTAGTCTCAACTTCTCCCTCATTACATCTGCCCTTAGTTTCAGTCTCTGTCTCTCCTTTATTCCTTCTCCCCTGCAGTGCCACTTCTCTTGTAGAAAATAGAATCTGAGGATCTGTACCATTCTTATTACTGTTTCTCGTCTATGCCTCACATCAGACTGTTCTAGATGATTGTCTCATTTGTCTTAGATTCACCAGGCTCTCAAGAAAGAGTTTTAGCAACATTTGGAGAAGACTAAAAGTCTTTCGCTTCCCCCATCCTCTTCACAGCTGTCAGGATTCAGTTAAAAAAAAAAAAAAAGAAGTTTTCCATTAAAAAAAACTTCAACGAAATCAATATTATTGAACTCTTCATGCTAAAATAGCAATGGGGCTGCCTTTTCTCTCTTGTAAAGTCTTATTTTCTGGCCTATCAACATTCCAATGATATCAATTCAAAAGCACTGCAGTAATGCTTTCAAGAGCACTGCGGTTACTTTTGACCTATGGCAGCAGTCACGTATTTAAGTAAGTCAGATGAAAGGTTTTTTCTTTTCAGGAAGGCATTGTGATGTTTAAAAAAAAATTCATTTTGACATTTTCAGTAGTGCTATGGCATAATAAGGAAAAAGAGTACATTTCTGTATTTCTGTAACAATTTTTTGTTTTGTAGTATATTATTTCCATGTTTTGTTTTATTTGTTTTTTTTTGTGAGGTTTTTTTTTCCTTTTCTGATAGATACTCCATGAATTAATCTTTTCAGTTTGTCTTCTTCCAAACTATCTGCCTCCTTTTATTGTTTCTATTCCTTGGAACGTCTTTAGCTAGGTAACTGATGGCCTGTACCCTTTTGTATTCTTAAATGTTTCATTACAACTGTCTTGTCTTTTTATTCTTCTATGCCTTTTGGTAGAATCTTTGTAGATCATTCTTTTTCACGGTTTATGGCTGCTCCAGTTACTCTGAGTTCATGGTTCTATCACTATGTTACGATCTAAATAGCTGGCCCTGTACAGAAGATTGTGTCACATTCCAGTGTTTTAGTCTCTCAACTATTCTGTGAAAGAAAACTGCATTAGTTCCTAAGAGGGTTATGGCCTGTGTTTCATTATTTTTCAATTTTTTGATCTAGCTGAATATTTAATTGATTTCTTAATGTGACATCTTTGATTGCTGGGACTTCTGTTGGGCTTTCTGTATCTTATCGCTGTTCCTCTAACCTTGCCAAGAAACGGTCATGCAATTACTGCTTCCAGACGGAACATTTAATGGGTTTTAGTAAATGCAAAGAAAAATCAGGTTGTAAAAACACATAAAGAACTCTCAAAATGTGACAAATTTTCCATTGCTGAAACCTTTAAGGTCATACATGTAAGAGAGATGCAAGAAAATTTGTTTTGTCTTTATTATTAGGTTTGATGCTGGAATTATCAGGCTGGATTTCTGCCTCTGGGTCATGCAGAAAAGTCAAGCACGAATGATTATCACAGTTCTCCTGACCTCAAAAAATCCTGTAAATTTCCTTACAGATCTTCTTAGCTTCATCCTGACTGTCTATGTCAGACTTTTCTCAATTTTCCATTTAGTACATGGACTAATTTTTTGGTATCTTGTAGCTAATTCTCTGACCATATGTGAAAATACCCATTCATGGGCAAGTGTCATACCTTGTCTTGGACTCCCACTTTGTACTTAGGCTCTGCACTGTCGTTTCTTATTGTTACAGTAAGAAGTATAAACGGTGTGAATACTCATAGAAATTTTAGTATTGTTCTTATCGTTACTTTGTTAAAAGTCTCAGCTCAGGATTTATCTTAGAAATCTGTTTTTAGGTATTCCCTAATGTTCTTGACAACACTTTATTCTTAAGAATAAACTCCTTTTGGATTTTCCTAATGTTCTCAACAACACTTTATCCTTAAGAATAAACGCCTTTGGATTTCTTGTTTTGCTTTTTTAACTATTCTTTAGTAAAACACTAGTTTTTATTGGTCTGCTGATCTTACAGAAATAAGTGTTTCTTTTGAAGCAAGAGCTGAAGACTGTGTGCTTACTCTAGCATACTCCCATGATTTACATAGCAGTATGCCAGAAACTGAAAGCCAAGGAAATTGTCATGTCACCTATTGGCACTGTCTACCACCTTTTTGAGGCATGGTAAATTCTAATCGATAATTTCAATAGTGATAACAGACAGTTACTGTGAGTATCTCCACTTGTAAGTGCCCACGCATTTTTTCCCCACATATGCATACCTGTAGAAAACTGAAATTCCTTTGTTTGGATCATAATGTATCCTGCTGTTAGGCAAAGTTCAAATTCCTAAAGCACAGCTGCTTAGAGTTTACTAGTAGTTACCTTAAGAGCCTTTGTATGATCTCCACAAGTTGATTCTTTGTAACTGGAAATCAGCCATAAAGGCCATCCAAAGGTGCAAACGCTGCAAAATCCCATGGCTGATACTCAGAATGGTCTGCTGAATCTGAAAATAAGAGCTCATATATTCATTCTCTGAGAGGCAAAAACTACATCCCTGACTCCAGTCGTTAATACTTAAAGAGCTTTTTCTTAACAACCGGCTTACAGTATAAAAAGGAAAAAAAAAAAAAAAGAAGTTTAAAGGATTATATTTCCGCTCAGTTTAAGTGGATCATAAACTGCCAATATAAACCAAATACAAAATATATATTACATTTGCAGATTCAGTTGTTCTTGGCATAAGTTCCATGCAATTTGGTCACATGTTTACGAAGAAAGAAGACTCATTCCCCCATCATTTTTCCCTTTTCCTATTAGAGCTTTTTCACAACTATTTTTATAAATATTCACATCTAGAAAACTGATGCCAAACAGCTTTGTGACCTTTTTCTTCTGTTATCTTTTCCTCTTTGAATTAGCAGGAAAAACACTCACATTCTCTCTAGATCCCCTCATCAATTTTCTTTCTAATAATGATGAAAAAAACATATACATGAAAAGAGTTTCAACTTCTCAAAGTAAAACTGTTGTCTCAAGAAGGAAATTCCTTAGATTAGGTTCTAATAATATTTATAAGGGAAAGTTTGTTTTATAATGCAGTCTGACTTTATAGTTTTTCCCAGTTCTTTCAGTATATATTTTACAGAATTTATCCGACAATGTCCTATCGCATGTCACTGCATCATAGAAATAAATACAACCACATTCTCCCCAGTACAATTTAATCACTTTTTTTTTTTTGCCTCTGTTTATACTAGGAACTGCAAAGTAGTTTAGTAGCTGATTCTGCAACTTGAATTTCATAAGCAGGCTGCTCTTACTCCACCATGAATTATGCTGTACAATGGAGAATCAGGTGTAAAATACATTGACATTCTGTCTACAAAAGAAGAAGAAAGAGTGTTGTAATTGGAGGCAATGCTCTGGGAGACCTGGAATGCACCTAACTGTCTAGCAGCTGAAACAAATTTACTGCTGATGGTGTTGCAAAGGGCAACAGTAAAGTTTCTGTTTTAATGTAAAAAAAATCAACTAATGTTTATGTTACAATTGATCTGATTCAAGTTTCTCTATAGAAGCATAACAAAGTCACTTATTTATTCATTTATTTCTTTCTTTCCTTGCAGGTAATTTTTCAGGTTTCATCTGTAAATCATAATGACTTGTGAGGCCTAATTTTATGAAAAGGCTATTTGAAGGTTGCTAATTGAGTTGCTGGGAACCAACTGAACCACCATTAGAGGGAGCATCACACTGAAACCATATAAATTACACAGAATTTGGGGAGCAGGTCTCTGAGACCTGTAAGGAAAGAAACCAACAGCTGGCAAAATAGATATATTCTTAGCTACTATTAATTTGTTTCACAAACATTAGGTCAAAAGTAAGGTGAGGTTTTTGGTTAAGATGAAGCTTGCTGTTGATTTCAGGAAGATGTAGAGGAAAGAACACTGGATTAAGAAACAGAAAATTCTTGCGCCAGTAAGGGTATGATTATTCGGGAGGAAAGCTAAAAAGACAATCTTAGATAAGATTGAAAGTTGGATAAAGGGAGATGTTCACTAACATGGTGTTCATAACCACTTCTGTTAATCCCCTTACATTGTAGAGGATTTACAAGCTGCACTTCTGAGAATTTTCTTCTGGTATACTGTAGAGTTCCAAATAGTTTTACCATATTCTAGTAGAATTTGGGGGTTACTTCTTTTGTTCTCTTTGGTGGTAAGTAAAAAGAAAACAAAAATAATACATAAATGTCACAATTTTATCTCAAGGCCATCTGCTACGTTGTTTCTGTTGAACTCTTTCTTACTGTGGTTTCATTCAAAGCAGTGTAACAGATGGTGTAGGAACCATCTCATAAAGTACCTTAGTTTTCTTTTGTCTATAGTCTAAAAAAATCCATCTATATATCATCGATAACTAGCTACTCTGCAGGAAAACAGTAAAGGTAGGTGGCTAGAATTAACAATTAATGATACACATCCTGATGTCTTCACTTATTTTAAATTATAGTACCTTTACCAGGAGGAAGTCCTCCCTGAAACATTACTACAGCATTAAATGACTAAAAAACATTAAAATTTCAGAATTTTCTCTAGTAAACTATTATTACATTCACTTTCAGCTTGTGCTGTGTAAAATGATTACTGTTTTAGAAACAAATGCCATTCTTCGGTGAAATTGAGTTTTATGTAGGTATATATGTCCCCTGTTACCTCTGTGTAAAAGGATCTGCAGATGAATACAGTGCCAGGAATGGCTGCTGAAAGAAGGAGTTGTAGAAGACAACGTGGAGTATTGATTGCAAATTCTCCTTGAGCGTTTGTCCTCTGATGTTTTTATCAGACAGTTATTCTGAAGCCTCCTGCTATGTAGCCCTTGGCACTTAAATGGCCTAGTTAGGAAACCGTGATCAATTAAGAGAGAGTGAGAGAAAGCAAATTAAGTCACAGAGAGATTCAGAGGTACAAAATTAGTCCCTGGTCTTGCCCCTTGTTTTCAGGAGGAGCTCATCTTTTTTAATACAGGGTGATCTTCAGAAGACGAACCGGCTAGTGTCAGTGGCTGAAGGTGAGTATCATCAATCTTGCAGAAGGATTTCTGTTGGGGCAAGACAAAACTGGAAACAATACCATATGTCTGCGCTTAGGCAAGTCTGTATCAGTTTAAATTTTGAATCAAGGTTTTTTGTCACTTATACAACGTAATCGTGCGTGCGTAATATGCAGGGAAAGAATTACAGGAACTACAGTTTAAAACTATTATACTACAAACAAACACAAAACCAGAAAATAGCAACTGAATTAAGTGCTGGAATTAACTTTTGAACCAAGAAGCAAGTGCATCTCACTGTGCAGTCTGTTTTACTTAAATGTAGTTATTAAAAACTGTTGGGATATATTCAAATAAGTGTGATAAAGTTTGATTTTTTCCCAATTAAAAATATTATTATGACCTTGTTATTAAGGAAAGGACTTAGAATATGTTCTAGTAAGCAGAAAGTTTTATACATTAATCATGGACAAATGATAAAGTGCTAGTAGGTAATTTAAGCTATAAGATTGAACACACTAATAAATTCTATCAAAAACTTGAACACAACCTCATTTGTATTAATGTGCTATAGCCTGAGTGTGTAGAAATGTGAGACTTCAGAAAAAATGTCCACAGGAGATTTTAAGAACATCAGACTCTGTGGTTGATGTGTTTGGGAATATAAAATGTATCATGATGTGTTTTTAAAGGTGTGGGTTGCTTTTTGTGTTTGTTTGTTTTTTTGAGAAAATAACAGACAGGAGTGGAATTTTAGAGCTCTTTATTAGACTTCAAGAGATGACCTGTGAATAGGAAAATAAAGGAGAGAATTAAGAGTGTCTTTGTAGCTTTTGTGTGAGCATTGATCTCGGATACGAAAGTTTCTGATAACTTACTGCATTTTGACATCGACGACAAAAATGTCATCAAAGACACATGATGGAGACAATGCCACCAAAACCCTGTGATGAGAGCATAACACATGAAAGGTAGGACTTCTGTTAAGTGTGCATAGCTTTCTTAGATCAAGCAAGCTGTGAAATAAAGTAGGGGCTTCAGTAGCTGTAAGATGATAAGCTGTTTCTTTCATCATGCAAGCCCAACTTGGAAGTTAGTGGGAGATTTGCTGTTGACTTCAAGTACAGACAGAATTTTCTCTACTTTTCTTGTTTATGATGTAGAGATGGAAAATCAAGGAGTACTTTTAAGGAAATTAGTCAAGTGACATCTAAGAGGACGATGAGGTCGTAAGGACCAAGAAAAGTGTCAGATTGATTTAAAGGAATTTAAACCTGTTTAAGACTGTATTTGTGCCCGTGTTTCCCTTTAGGAAAGTAATTTAGATCTAGTAAGAAAGTCAATCTGATGGATTTTTCTAGAAAAAAATCTTTTCGCTTGTCTCAGAAACATTCATACTTGAAAAATGAGTCAAATACATGAAAATTCCTTGTGTACAGATTAAATGTCCAGTATTTGTTAGAGTACTGATTTTTATCTGCTTACCAAACTTTACATAGTAGTTAAAGACTTTTTTTTGTTGTACAGCATGTGACTCAAACACTCTTTCCATGTGTACCTTTTCTTTTTTCCTTATGTGACATTTCTTTTTTTATTCACCCCTTCTACTTGTCGTTCTGCTGTTCATTTGCTTTTGTCACACCCAATTCTAGAGACAGATGATTAAAACTTTGATTCTTATACAGGCAGAATTCCTATACTCCACACAGAAACTGCATTTGATAACTAATGGTGTGTCTGTATAATCTTGTTATTTTGGAATACATTCCAGCATCTCATTATGGTAAAGGTAGTGAAATCAACTGAGTAGAACAGGTTCTGTTAAAACAAACAAAAATGCCAGTAGGGAATTTCTATCCTATTTTAAGGCCAGATTGTTTAAAGAATTCTGCTGTTCTAACTTTTAAATAACTTCAATAAGAACTAAATTAATTAAGAGTTTAACTCCTGCATGCATTATTACTATCCTCAAGTACTTCAGGAAATCCTTATACATAGGTTTTTAAGCGCAATATATATAAATGGTGATGCTGTTAGGCAGGAATGTTGAGGTTTTATCACTTCAGAATTTCCTTTTTTTTAAAAAAAAGAAAAGTGTTATAAAACATTCACTTCAAAGCGACAGAGCTTGCTATGCTAATCAGTCCCAAGTGTTCAGACTGACACTGTTTGCATACAGAGATTATTAGTGATCTATGGATATTGTCATCAGCTATACTCAAGACAAAATGATACTCAAGAAAGCATGTGTTCACAACTAAATTACTTTATATTTGTAGATAATAAAAGACTAGTTCCTGAAATGCACTTTTAAAGCAGTAGACACAGTTTTGGGTATCAAAAAGAAATTGTTCACTGATATAAATTCTGCTTTTCTGTGAAGTTTGCATTACTTTTAATGTACACCTTAATCTCTGGAAAGCATTCCCCTGGGCTTATCTATTGTCTCACTTGACTACCCATGGGCACTAAACATCCACTGACTAAATGTTTAGAGATCTGTTTAGAGACCAGAGAAAATGTTTAGATCTTTTTAGAGATCTTTTCTACAATCATTTTCAATTTTAAAGGTTAAGAGCATGAAGACAGCATTCTAATGTATTCATTTTGGTAAATGTATTTAAAGGCCTTCTTTGGTGATACAGACTCCAATGATGTAACGTGTAGGTGGAAGATGATGAAACCACTAAGTATAGAAAAGGTCTTAAAATCTCCTAGGGTGGAATGAATTCCTTCTCTCTTAAATTTTGAGCAGCATAATTCATAGTTTTCAGAACTTAATTGTTAGAGGTTATACATCAAGTACATACGTGTCTGTTGAAAACAGAAGATGTTCATTCTAAACTTAATGCGTTCTGCACTGCATTAAAAGTCAATGCATTGCAGGGAAGAAACACAGAATCAGGTTAGAATTAAGGTTTCTTCCCTGCCTTCCATTCTCTCTCTTTTGCTTCACAGGAAGTATTGTCAGCTGATTCTTACCTGTCACACATTATTTTGAGTTTTCTTACATTGGACCCTGCAGCTAGAAATCCCAATCCCACTCTCTGCCTGCCTGTTCTCATATCTGTTCAGGATGAGAAAATTTTCATCCTTTACATTCTACTTCTGATACAGATAGTGAGGGTAGAGGCAGGGATTTACTCTTTTGCAGGCAGACAAAAAGTGCCTTAATTCAACACAAATATTCTACATATATTTTAGAAACTTCTCCATTGATTATACCATCAGTTTGGCAGAGGTATATAAAAGCAGTACCTAATTTTTCATGCAATCGATGGCTTTAGAGAAATAAGTGCAACTGTTTACTGTCATTTCTTCATGAAATGTCAAAGTAATTACTGCTTATGAGGAAATACTCTTCTAATTACATGAGTCAGCTTGTGTAACAAATTGAATTAGGCATTTTTGGAAATGGTATTTCTTCGCTGTACCATCCTGATAGATACTACTATTGTCACACTAACCCCTTGTGAATTTTCTCATTTAGAACAAATCAGCACAGCCTTGGAAAGGAGTGTTTGGTCAGAGCCTGCCCTTTTTGGGGGAGCAAGCCAGGTAATTCGAAGCACAGATATACAGATTTACACTTGCCCTTCACTATGTAAACCTCAGTTGGAAGAACAAATTGTGTGTGTTCAAATTGTTTCTGTTAAGAGGAAGCAACATGAAGTGGCTCTCAGGTGACTCCTCTCAGTGAGATCTTCACTTTAGTCTGTTACACTCAGACTAGAATCATCATTACCATGGTTTTATCAGTTATGCTTCTTCTTATAATCTAAGCCTAGCCTTGAAAAAGAGTGTGCTGAGATCCTACTATAAACTTCACTCCAAAAAGCTGGAATATAAAAAAAGAAATGATAACATGGAACTCTAATATGTTTTAATTCTTTAAGCTTCCCAACAAAATCTATCCCAAAACACAAAGGACAGTGTTTCCTTTTGGAAAATTATTTCTTCTGAAAGGTAATCATGGAACACACACTTACAATGTAGAAGAACTACTTGTAAAAAGTTTAATTTATAATTTTATTTTTACTCAGGTAATTGATTGTTGGATATGCTAGGAGACTGCATTATGAATAGAATTATAGTTTCCTTTTTTGCCTACTCCTACCCTTGTTCCCATCATAAATATATATGATATATATATATCATATATATGCTCATAAGTGTTGTTTGAAAGGATATTATGCTGTGACTATGTAAAATTTCTACTTATATTACTTTGGTCATACTTATGTTACTGTCTCACCGTTGGAACCAAGCAGACAGTAAAGGAATTATTGGTATGTTGTGCACGTTAGCATCATGTTGTCATCAAAAAATCTGCTGAGAAGCCCAGCTTTCCCATCATCGTGGATGAACTGCTTCCAAACACTCTATAGTATCCTACTCACCTGCAGCATCCTGGTGACTTGTATCATCATGCCATATACCAGTCCCTTTGCTGAAATATTGATAACATCCCTAATCAGGATGGCATTTATGGGATTTAACTGTTCATGGGAATCTTTGAAAGATCCAAATTAAACACACCATTCCCTCAAGTCTGAAAGAAGGCAATGTTAGCAATTGTAACTAATAAGAAGTGAAATAATTAGTGTTTCTGAGAATCTTTGGAATTTGTATAAATTCATGTGTATATTTTGACCATTGATCTGACGTGGGATTTTTATTTGATTGAACTGTAAGGATCGGAACATTAAACTAACATACTTAGAAATATGTAGGAAATTCTGAACACACAAGTGGTAGTTTACTTAACTGGGATGCATCTAGAATATCTAATTTTTTTGTTTGCTGAGGGAAATGCATGCTGGTAGCACTGTATAGCAGCTCAGTTTGAAAGGCTCTGATTTATCACACTGGCTTGTAAATGGAAACAACTAGCTGTAAGGCACCCAGTAGCAGGAAAAAAAACCCAAACAACTCCCATGAGAATAGAGAACCATATAATGGTATTTGTTTCCGTAGATGTTAGTTTCCATTCTGTAATATTTTAATTTTCGTTCTGTAATATTTACTAGTATGTATATCTACGCCTAGATTTTTGATGGCTTTGGAATTGCTGAAACCTTATATAAATTATTAATGCATTCTAAGAAGATATATATTTTCCTGGATGATTTAGTGTATTTGTTTGCATTTATGCACAATGGAAAACTCATCCTGCAAATTAATGAAAAAAAAATGCCAGTTAAATGGATGCAGCCTATGGCTCATGTGGCACCTAGAATGATCATTCTCTAAAGCTGAAAGGGTATTTTTAGGGACACAACATGTCCATTGCAAGATTCCTTAGGCACAAGTGAAGCAAATCCTCAGCCCACAGTTTCCATTTTGGTCAATATCCCATTTTTTTTTGCCTCAGGGATGTCTGGAATAAATCCTTTATGGCAGCCTTCTAGATGTGTCTACATTGCACCACAAATGCACTGCCGAAGCAAAACTCCCGATACCAGTTATCAGAGCTTACCGTGCTTTAGTTTGTGAGCATTGTATGAGAGTGCACAAACTGGGTTTCATTTGGATGAAACTCAACTGGAAACTACACTGCAGCTATTAGCGGGTGTTCAGTTCATTAGCTTTGGACTAGTCTAGTGTTAGTCCTTAGTAGAAATATTTGAAGCACATTTAACGTGGTTATCATATTTTTAGTACAACCGTTTCATGTTACAGACAGGCTCCTAGCCAATGTTTGCCCATGCAGATGTAGCCATATGTTGCCTAGATTTCTAATTATGTTAAGCACCTGAATTGTCCATAATATAGTCAAGCTTGACCCAAACGGAGGGTCTCATTCCTCATATCTAGAAAGTCTCTAGTTCCTTACACATTCAGTTATTTAATATAAGAAAATCTTGGAATGAAATGATGTCATGCCAAAGGGCACACAATATGAAGACATACTTTTTAACTGAGTTTATTGATTTCATGTGAAAACATAAATTAGATTTGTTAGATCTCTTTCAAGTTCTAGCTCAGCAGTAGACCAGGAAAAAAAAAAAAAAAACCCAAACCAAAAACAGCCAACCAACCAAAAAAAACCAACCCAGTCCTGCTTTGATGAAAGTTGACCTGCAAAGGGCAATCTAAGTTTGACCTCTCTTGGTTTACTGCAATGTAGTTAGGAAGGGTGTGTGGGGGAGAGGACAGTGTGTGTTTGAGTTATATTTATTGCTTAAATCTGGGGGTTTACCTTAAAATCTGCAAAAGGAAAAAAATGCAGCCTCCTTTGCTTTTTCTAGAAGTATTCTAACACCTTGAACTGAACAGGACTCTGACCTAACTACAGGTCTTGTTAGGAAGGTGTAACTAAAGAAAAGGCTGCTTAGTTCCTACTTAGGGAATGGTGTAAACCCCCGTACAGGCTTCTTTTCATGCCCTCTCTGCCCATTGGTGTAAACACAAAAGAGATCACATAGAACTACAATCCTGAGTTGTGTGAAGTCTCCCTCCACTGCACAAATACTTTATGGCAGTGACTTTTTCACATTGTTATAAGCATTTTACGGTAGTAGGGTTGAGCTATGCCAGCAGGAGTAAAAAGAGAACGTAGGACCTTTTCAAATTCAACCCAAACTTTTTAAAACTTTTTATTTTTTTTTTTTTTTAGAGACTGCTGTTCTCCACAGATAAGTCACTTAACCCACGACAGTCACCCTTTCTAATTGCTTGTCAGTTGTATCAATATTTTACCTCAAAATGCCTTAATTCAGTCGCAGCATTGGCCATTTAATGTTATAGAAAACCTGGTTGAAATCCACTACATTTGTTAACTAATTTTGTGGCTAGGAATGTTAACTGTAGCTTGACCTAGCCTTTATTGCTTTAGGTAACAGTAAAATGATAGTGACTGCCTTAATCAACTTTTTTTTTTAATTGCCTGTCAATTCAAATGGCTGAAAATTAATTCCACTTCTGCCTTTTTCCTTTGGGAAAGCAAAAAGACTAGAAAGGTCTTGTTATTAAGATACACTGAACAAAATCTAGTGTTGCTGCCAAGTGAGAAAGCCCAACATGTGTAAGTAGTCTCTGTACAAACAACTCCCAAAGACCCACCCACATAATGAAGCTTTAACATCTAACTCTACACAAAATTAAAAAATAAAAGAATTGTTCTTTTTAACTCCATGTTCTATGCAACCACTTTGTGTTTGCCTGTCGTGAGCAATATAATCAGTTACAGCTGTCTTAAGGTTCCACCAACCTGTATTTTACTCAGCTATAAATTCAACCAAGCTCTCTTCTTCTAAGCTCTTTCATATTTAATACCTTTGTAATTTTCTTCATCTAGAACTATCAAATAATTAAGTTAGAATTATTTCTTCTATGAAAAGGTTTGCCTTTGCCAGTGGGATATGAAAAACTTATTTTGTTTATATTAAAAACCAACCAAACAGACTGTCCTGGTTTCAGAAAAAAAACAAAACACACAACAACAACAACAACAACAAGAAACCAACCACAGAAAAAAGAAAGAAGTATGCCCAAAGAGATTCAGGGCAGCTGGTATTTACATGCTGTGTGAAACAATCTGATGAGCAAAGGGACTCAACAATATATTTTTTAGGATGAAGCCAAGAGATAAAAAAATGCGAATGAAGGGTTTATAAACTTTCTTGAGTGTGAATAAAATATTTAGAGAAGGATAATACTATGAGTCATTACTTTGACACATATTGATTCACCAAGTACTGTACATTCTTTCAGAGCACTTTATGCATCATTCTAGTACCCTTTCACTGCTGAAGTGTCATTTAAGTCTGATTTGTAGTTAAAAGGAGTAATTTAAGAAGTATAGAACACAGCTACAGTGATTGAAGCAAATAACGGCAAATTTAGCATTTACTAAGGAAACAAAACACATTCTGATTTTCATAAATTGACCTGGATTCCACTGCAATTACAATTAAACCTATTGAACAAAAAATAAGCTTTCTCATACTGAGAAAAAAAATGCCTAGGGTGTATTGGGTTTGCATGGCAAGGTTTTGGTAATAGTGGGGGCTACAGGGGTGGCTTATGTAAGAAGCTGCTGAAAACTTCTTTTATGTTCAATGGAGCCAATGCCAGCTGGCTGCAAGAAGACCTGCTGCTGGCCAAGGCCAAGCCCTAAGCAATGGTGGTAATGCCTTTGTGACAACATATTTAAGAACGGGAAAAGAAACCCACTGTGAAAACAGCATCGGTGTGAGAGGTGTGAGATTTGAAAGAAACATCTCTGCAGACACCAGGATCAGTGGAGAAGGAGAGGGAGGAGGTGCTCCAGGTGCTGGAGCAGAGGTTCCCCTACAGCCTGTGATGAAGACCCTGGTGATGCAGCTGTCTGCATCTCAGAGTACCGTCAGCTGTTGAGAAAGTTAAATACAAAGCTTGCAGTTATGTTCTTGGTTGAGGAATGAGCATGAGGAACACCGTGCCACACACCTTTGGGTTTGTTTGGCTCTCATTCACATAGATTCTTAAACACGGACAGAATAACTTACTACTTCCTATTTTGGCTAGCATATGGGTGAGCCAACTAGGAATCGCCTGTCATAAAACACAGGTCTGCTGCTGAATGAAAAAAGCAGGCTTTCATGTTGTGTTCAAGCACTGATACAACAGCAGTAAAAGAGTCTTTAGCCTGTCCTTTGCCCTTAGCACTAGCTGATGAAATACTGGTATGAATCCTGCTCCTAATAGACTCTGGAGACCTTTGTGCTGCCTTGTGAACTGTCACAGCTTCAGACTGTGGAGAATTTCCACAGAGTTGTGGAGAAGGCACATGCAGGAACACATAGGGCACACACAAGCTGACAATTTGCTTCTCTGTACATCTTTTGAAAAGAGAAAGACTGCAATGCACCAAGGGACAAAATACTTAAATCCTGTGTGAGCTTTTGTTAGCACAAGTCATCACTGAGGAATAACCCGAACAACTTGAGTTGAATCAAGAACCTACAATTCAACTATAGGGGTCATGACAGTTTCTTTCTCTGTGGACTACGAAGAGATTTAAGTACAGAACCAATGATGAGTAAGATTACACTGGTGATAGCTTCTAACATAATTTACCTTGTATTTTCCACATATTTCCTCATATTTACTGTGTATTTTCCTGGATCAGGAAGCTCAGTCAGTCACAGAGAGTGAGGCAAGTGAGCAAGATTACCCAGAAATTTAGCAGCTTTTCTAGTTTCTAGCTTTCCTTTCTAGTTGTGTGTATGCTGTGGTTTTGTGTGGTGGGTTTGTTTGGTAGGAGGGGAGGGACCACAGTGATGGCTCCTCTGTAAGTGACTGCTAAGAGTTCCCCACCTCGCTCGGCTCCAAGGCTTTGCTAGCTGGCGTGAGGGGAAGTACTACTGATCTAGCCCCTGTAAGAAACTTCTGGAAGTGAGAAGGACCCCAAGCTGGAGCAGGAAAAGACTGTGAGGAGCCCTCCCCTGAGGAGGAAGGAGCGGCAGAGACAATATGGACTGGGTGCAACCCCCAGTCCCTGTCCCCCCGTGCCACCTGGGAGGGGGGAGAAGGTACAGACACCAGGGACAAAGCCTTTGGGCCTGGGAAGAAGGGAGGGGTGGGGGAGAAGTTGGTAAGATGTAGTTCTTTTTCTCATTATCTTGCTTTGGTTTTGATTGTAAATAGTTACCAAATTAAACTGGGTTTTTTTGTGTTTTCCCAAGTCATGTCGTTTTTTTTGCCCATGACCGTAAGTGTTGAGCAAAACCTCCCTGCCCTTGCCTCAGCCCACCAGTTTTTTTTAACAAGAGGCTGTGTGGTGGCTTTTAAAACTGTGTACGAGAGAGAATAACCTTTTTCTCATCCTTAGCACCAGGAGCTGGACTTCAAACTCTTAGTTTAGGGCTGTTTCCACCAGTTTCAAGTGTATTGCTATTAGGTTATGTTATGGAAATAACTGTTGGCTTCCTGTGGGTTTGGGATTTTTTTTCACTGTTACAAAAATGTAATTAGAATTGAATCAGCCCAAAGAGAGGGGGGAGAAAAAAAAAAGGAAGTAAATAGGAAGAGCTGACCAGAACTTGTAACAAGCAGCTGGAAAACTGAAAAACTAATACAACAAAGACAGTGGAAAAATTAAACCCCTTAGTTTCAGCATACACTAGCAAAATTTCAATAAATTCAAGCAGAAACAGATTGAGACATTTGAATATCTATTTTGAGTGCTGTACATCACTATACCTACAAGCTATTTTGAATTGCTGACAGCAATATTAACATTCATTATCTTCTAATTTATAATCTAATAACTAAATGGGCATGCGACATTAACATGAGAAAGAGTACCTTGATTGTGGAGATTTAGGACAATTACAGGGTGTTTAAAACACCAGAAACATCAAAGCTTTTGTTATTGGAGCAAAATTGAGGAGATATGCCAGCTCACAGCTACAGAATTACTTTTTAATGTAAAGTAGTGTTAAATAGTTTCTATTTTGCAAAAGAGCAGCCTGGGGAAAGAAAACAATTTACCAATAGAAGGCTGTGTCTTATTTCTTGTTTTTCAATATATGCTAAGAATTTAGAATATCCTAAACACCTAGAGCTGTTGAAAACATACTCAGGAATAAAATCTAATTGAAAATCATGTTCCATTATTTTATAAAATAGTTATATGACTTTTTTTCTTTCAGAATTTGTTTGCAGTCTGGCTTGTGTTTTGTGGCCCAGTTGTGTGGTCTTTTTCACCACACTACAAGAGTTCTGTTGTTATTTTTCAGTGAGATAAAATTAAGAATTCAGGCAGTTAATTGACACAGTGAAGAAATGTAATGTTAAGTGGTTGGTTTTTTTGTATGAAATATTCAGATTGTGTTATGTCTATTTTAGTAGGCACTGTGTAGAAGATTTGATGATGGAATTATTTTCTTTTTTTTTTTCTCTCTGAATTATGCATGAGGTCATGCACTCAAGGTAAAAGCATGAAACAAAGAAAAAGCTGTCATTTTTCTCACTAACAACACTAAGGGCTAAACACCAGACTCTATGCTGGCTTCACACTAGAACTTTGTGCTTTCCCTGTGCAGGACAAAACTATTTTCTAGGAGTCCAGAAAACAGTTTGTGTTTTCCACACAATGTTCAGCAGGTCCTGGAAAGTCTGTTGTTCCCCAGTAACTTAATCTTGTGGGAACAGGAAGAGCTGCAGAGAGGAAATAAAAATGGCAGGGGTAAAGCTAGGAATTTTACCCCATGTTAAAGGACATTCAGAGAAATGGGAGAATTTTGCTTGCATACAGCTTTCTTGGAAGGATCTTGGAAGAAAAGCAAACTTGCCACTTGAAAGAGACGATGGCTGTATGGATGAGTCAGTGAGTGGACATCCAGCAACTGGAAGTATTTTCTTAAAATCTTATCTTACACTTAGGACAAGGATGTTTAACTGTAGTGAATATATTCTATCTACATATGTAGGTGAAAAGTTTAATAGGGAAGGTAGACATCAGAAATACACCTGAGAGAAATAACAGCTACTTATTTTAAGCCAAGCCTGGTGACCTGGTTACAAATGCCAAGTGTTTTGAAGAGACGTAATAACAAGCAACATTGGCAAATGACTCAGTGAGTGTTCTGAAGTACAATAATTTTTTTACATGTTTAAACAACAAGGCTTGAAACAAATGAATTGCAAACATTTTCACTTGTAACCTGTATCACAAAAAATGGTTTGTTTTGGATTAGATTGATTAGGGGAATGCCATGAAACACCACTTGGAATAATATTTTGCTACTTGTGATGCATATACTCTGTCCTTCATGTTTGTTTAGAGAGACCGTTATACTTTAATACAACTGTTTGTATGTGTTGTACACACAGATGTGAACATATTTGAAATATATTTTAATAAAGCCAGATTTGGGTCTGTGAAAGTAAACTGCTGCGGAAAAGATTGCTTACACTTTTCTTTATGTAAGAATCATTACTGTGACTGTTCTGTCCGTAAAGAGCAATAATGGATTGGAATATTCAGGTGGGAAAATACCAACTCTCTCGCTGTGTCCTATGTCTGTGCTGTTTTGTATGCTTGTTTCTGGCTTATGACAGAATCACATCCCAGACCAAATCACCTCCTTTTGCTTGTGTTTCACTACCATGTATACATTAAAACCTTTATCCACACTGCTGCTTCTGTGCTGTAAGAATCTAAGATCTGGATTTTAAAGACTGTCTCTGATTTCTTGTTTTCATAGAAGATTATGTCTTTCTAGAACCAGTATTATGCTTATAGTTGAATAATTTGATCCATCCTTTATGGCTCTAAGTGTTTACAGTATGACATGGGATTCTCCTGTACCTGTGAGTACCTGACTTCTGTCTCTTGATATAAAGTGGGCCATGACTTTGTTGATAAGCCTCTCTTGACTGTAAGCCACTTGTTTGTGCTGGGGATAAGTGAAGATTTGTTGGGTTTTTTTGGCTTCTGAAACATGGAAAACTAGTGAGCTCAGAAACTGAGAAATCTAAAGGAGGTTGTGTAGATGGGACAGAGGCTGTAACTACTGCCAAGACATAAGACCTGGACCTGTTGGATAGGAAATAAGTAGAACGCTTGGGAGGACAGAACTGTTGTAGGGTTTTTTTTTTAATATTGTTCCTGCTTCAAACTCTGGTCTATATAGGATATCGGTTTTCTTGATTTGTACATTGTTTCACCAGTTACCATTTTTAAGCGAGTATTTCTGCCCTTGTGAGTCTTGACCCTTGGGAAACTCAAAATTTAATAATTAAACGGATTTGATCTTTTGATACTTTCATAAAACCTTCTTGCACAAACATATGTATGTAATTCCATGCAAGAAATAGGACAGCAACCAGGACTGCCTGCAAAAATAGCAGCTGATTAAACTAATAAGTATGATAAAAGAACAGAAATTGTGTGTTCAGAAGAGCTGCTTGCTAATGATTGTTGCAAATTTTTGCGCTTTTGTAGTTTTTGTACTTTTTGGATGGAATTGGAGACACCAGCTGAAAAAGTTAAACAGAGAGAGGGATAAGCAGCTTCCATTCCTTAAAAAAAAACCCTTAGTGTAAATCACATTAATTGCCGGTCGTGCTCCACCTTTTTTTCCTTCCCCTTCCACTGGATGCATCACATGTTCTATATAATTACTTTACAAATGAAAAGAACACATAGGGCATGGTGACCATAACAGTAAAAACAGTAGCATTTGAAATGGGCATTGTGATTCTGTTCAAAAGCAATTATTAAACTCTAGTTTAGCTTGTTCTGTAGTGTGTGGTTGTTTCTTACAGGAGGTGGACAAGACAACCCCTACAGAGAGTGTGAATTGTGATTCTGCCTTACCATGATGCTTCAAAATGTAGAGAGAATGACACAATGAACATATGACTTTATTATCAAGCACTATGGAATATGCATATGTCAAATTAGCTCTGCATCGACTACAGAGAAGTAGAGCTGTAGTTAAATGAGCTTTGATCAGATTTTGAATGTTGCCATGGGAGTGCCTGAGTTCTCATGGTGCTCCTTTTACTCCAGTGTTCTTCAATTTTGTTAGATCAAGACTTATTTTTTACTTGATTTTTCACTGCTTTCAATCCTCATAATTCACTTTTCTGAGGCTTATATGTGCTCTCCAGTGCTCATTGAGTCACAAAATCACAGAATCACAGAATGGTTGAGGTTGGAAGGGAGCTCTGGAGATCAGCCAGTCCACCCTCCCTGGTCAAGCAAGGTTGTCTAGAACACATTGCACAGGGTCTTGTTCAGGCAGGTTTTGAGTATTTCCAGAGAAGGAGACTTCACAACCTCTCTGGGCAACCTGGAGTCAGGGGTTTTATCGCCTCATTTTATCACACCTCCTGCAGGCAGCCAACAGTCACTTGATGTTTCTTTCTACTTGTTGTAGACTTCAGACTGTTTCAGTGTGGTTTTTTATTATCACTGAATTGGATCAAATGCAAGTATCTAATTCTTTATTGCAAGGTCAGCTTTTTAAAATTTCTTTGTCTTTTGGCAATGTTCCTGACTGAGTTTTAGGGGGATCTAAAATGCTGTCTGGATAGCAATTCCTCCCATTGATTATGTCAACTTCATTGCAACTGGTGATGTGCTGCAAAAGATTTAGGAAAAACTGTCGTCATTTTAACCTTGTGGCACTACAACATAAGATGTTTGGTCCATTTTGAGTACTGGAAGCAAGCTTGTTGAGTGATTCAACAGATATAGTTCTTCATTCTCTAGATAAAATTATAGTGTGAGAACGTGTTATCCAGTTGTTCCTCCCTCTAGCTGCCTGCTGTGAATATTCCTGTTACTTAACAGAGCAGGGGCTGGTTATATTTTCAGAGCCTAGGGAGGGCAGAGTGAAATGAACAGATAGTATAATATAAAGTACTATGCATTTTACAAACTCAATGGCTGGATGCCTGTGGTAGCCTTTTTGCTTCCAGCAATATTTCAGAACAATCCACAGAATCATAAAGTTGTGGAAACTCTAAACGTAATCTGCAGAAATTCAATAAACAAATAGAAGGAAATGCTAAACTACGAGTTCAGAAAAAGAGGTTATCATATTGATACTGGAAAGAATCCAGCAAAGAGCCATGCAGATGATTAAGGGACTAGAGCATCTTTCTTATGAGGAGAGACTGAGAGGGCTGAGACAGCTTTGCCTAGAGAAGGATCAGGGGGAATCTCAACAGTGTGTACAAATACCTGAAGAGAGATTGCAAAGAAGACACAGCCAGGCTCTTTTTAGTGGTGTCCAGTGACAGGACAAGAGGCAACGGGCACAACCAGAAACACAGGAGAGTCACTCTGAACATCTCTGTTGCCCAGAGAGGTTGTAGATATCCACTCCTTGGAAGTGTTCAAGGCCAGGCTGGATGAGGCTTTGAGCAATCTGGGCTAGTGGAGAGTGTCCCTGCCCATGGCAGGGGGGGTTGGAACTAGATGATCTTTAAGGTCCTTTCCAACCCAAACCATTCTGTGATTCTATGGTCAGGAAACACTATTTTAGCATGAGGGTAACTGAGTACTGGCACAGGTTTCCCAGGTAAGTTGTGGAAGCTCCCTCATTGGAGATATTCAGAAGTTGTCTGGATATGGTCCTGGGCAAGTGGTGGAAGGTGGCCCTGCTTGAGCAGGAGGGTTGAACTGTATGACCTCCAGAGGTCCCTTCCAGCCTCAACCATACTGTGTTTTAATTTTACTTCTATATTATTTTTTCATTAATAATTCATTCCTTATCAGTATCCATATATTGTTGAAATTTGTGAACTTCTGTTCTGCCTTTTATTTGTGAATCTTATCAGAAAGATGACAGGCATTGATTGATCTAGCTCACAATTCCTTTTAGAGTTAAGTATCCTGATAAAGAGCTGAAACACCACAAAGTAGAAAACTGAGGGACTTACACATCTGTGTGCAGCATATTTGTTAGAGCTTGGTGCATATTCCCTAACCCTCCGCCTGTGCTTTAAGCACAAAAGGATGATCTATTTTCATGCTTTTTCTTTCAAACTAGCAGCATAAGAGGCTGACATTCTCCTCTTCAGTTCCCTTTTTTTTCCTTCAGTCTGGGGAACTTTACAAGGTGCAAACCACTACAGATGTTGCTATTTTATGAGCAGAGATATTTTTAAACTATTAATTTGTTATGTCATTTTTTTATAACGTCAAGGTGCTGGAGGGAGGCTTCTATATTCTTCATTTCCCTTCTCCCAATCTGGGAGATAGGGGAGATATAAATAGAATCCCTGACTTGTCTTTACATCAGCTTTATGTTGTACATCCAAATTATCTTTTCTGTTATTCACTTGTTCATTTTTTTTCCCCACTGCTACTTAAAAGGGAACCCCCACACTTTCTTCATGTCCATGTACCTCTGATAGGAAATGGAGTATTTTTATTTCAGGCAGATGTCACTTTTCTGTCATTACACAAAATTGCTCAAAAGCATTTACCTCCCAAAATTTCTTGACAAAAGCAGTTTTCTTAGCTAATTGTCTATACTGGTGACTGTACATCAGTACTGCTAACTATATGGTCTGCAATATGTTTGAAGTCAGGGCCCTTGCAGAAGACATGATAGTGTCATGGGATGCATCTGATACAAAGGCTGTAGCAAGTACAGTCTTTGACATTTCCGTTTTGTCCCTAATTGACTGGTAGTCTTTAGAGAGAGCAAAGGCAGCCTCTAAAAATGAGGCAGCAGTGATTGATGTTTATACGGCTGCTGTTGAAGCTTCAGAGATTCTCCTCAATGAACATTTTACTTTCTGATCTTTCTGTATTTTTAAGGAAGATAATCCCTCCAGATTGAATGAAAATGTCTTTGACACATGAAGTTAAAGGTTTCTACCTCACATAACTGCACTTGTGTTTCTTCATTCTTTGCAATGAGAAAAACTGTAGACAGCTGAAGAGTCTTTCAGAATTTAGTGGTGTCTCTTGCTCTTTTTGTGAGGTCCTTTATATGTGTTACCAACAGGAAAGAAAAGAGAGCTGCCAGTAACTCCTGCCTTTCGTTTGAGAGGTTTCATAGAACGTCCACAAAATGTTGGTTCTCTCCAGGGGCAGCTTTGACTTCTTCTGGGAAAGCGACTATAGTACAACGTAGTGGCATTTGAACTCAACTGTACAGAAGGTGTGAGGAAAATTAATGTATAGTCCATAAAAGTAAGGCTGTTCTTTATGTTTTCCCTTTCCTTAGTTATTGGCCTTGCTCCTGAACTATAAGATTAACTCAAAGTATAATTTCATCACAAGGAGAAACCTGTGGTACTGTTGCAGTTCAAGTTTTTACATCGTGTCAGCAAAAGTGTGTCTTATAAATACAGGGACACCAGTGCTAAAAAGGTGATGTGATACAGCTACAAAGATCTAATCTTTCATGAACAGAAGCTGAGGGGTGCAAGCCAAACTAAAACTTTGGCAGTAGAAAAAAGTAAAATTACTTTTTCTTGTATGAAAATACAAGAATTACAAACAGTAATTCATACTTCCTATTGCAGAAGAGCCAATGAGATTAAACTGATTTTTTTGATGCATGAAAGTACATTTTGAGGCAAATTATAACAGTTTTTGAGCTGTATCTTCTGCAGCATGCTGTTCAAGTGTTTTAAAATAAATACATGGAGTCATTTGTAACCCCAGGTAAGAAAAAGTTTCAAAGCACAATGTCCACCATAGAAGCAGTTGTCTTCAGTGCTGCCAGCATCAGCAATATTTATTACACAGGGCAAAATAGATGGAGTTATTCTGTTGGCTATATAAAATGTGTATCTTATTCAGGTTTAAATTTTTGACCTCAGAGCCATATTACAGAAGGAGAACTTGGTAGTTCTGCAGTTCTGGTCAGTAACAGTTCCATGGTCGATAGGTGAATTCACCTTCGGTATTGCCAGAGCTACACCCTTGCACTGCCTACAACTTTTCTTGAAGGCTTTCTACAAGTTTTTTCTTTGTTTTTTAAATAATGTATAAAATGAAATCAGATCCTTCAGATCACAGATAACTTGAAGGAAATGAAAGGACAGAAAAGACTAAAGAGTACAAATTAAATAAGCCACATGCTGACAAAATGGAAAATAAAATTGGGAAAATGAGACATTGAAGGTGGAAATTCAGACGTCCGTATTTACATTTTAAGAAACATTCTGTCAGACTGTTTAAAGAAAATTCTCCTGAGTGAATGGAACCTAGAAAAAGTCTGCTCCACTGGCAGCCCAACATTAAGGGCTTACAAACTGTAAAGTTTTACTGGGTTATATATGCCTATAAATTGTGACTCATTACATGGCTAGGAAGGGCATATAATCCTTACATTAACTACCAGAGCAAGTAAATAGTCACGAAATTCTGCAAGATTGACAAAAATGGAACGAATGTAAATAAATACAAAAAAAAATCAAGGTAAAGGAAATATACTCGCATCTTAAAGCTTCTCTTCCAACTCACAGGTTAATTAATTATCAGAGATAATTAATGCAATAGGAAAACTGCTGTAAAATGGCGATACTGTAATAAGAAATAGCATCCATTCAAATCAGGTTTTAACACATAATTTTTTTATTCTGTTACTATTATTATATTTATAAAACTCAGTGTGAAATTTCAGTGTCAGGTCTTGTCTTGTTTTATATCACATGTTTGCATATGCATCCAGAAAAGGCATTGTCACATTCTCTAACTTGCCGATTTAATCAAGCAATGTTCTGTGTTCACTGCTCTGAAAGCCACATGCTCTTTTCTCTGCAGGAGAGAGAGACCTTGCTCAATTCCCAATTAGCAACTGAGTACTGCTGGGCAAATAGTTAGATTTCATATTGTCTTGCTCAATAACCTCTCGATTACCTCCCAATTTGTTTCTTCCTTTTTACTTAAGTCACCTGAACTAAGGGTGGGATTTATCTGTTAAATTGCTTCTGTTAATGTACAGTGTGAACAACCTAAAACTATTCCCCTCATAATAAGTGGATAAAGTATAATCCATACAATCTCTTTCAGATTACTGCTTTAGAATAAAATGCAGTGCTTTCTAGCAATACCAGCTTTTTTCCATTTACTCTAAAAAGAGTGTAAACAACTGTCTGGAATGTAGATTTTGGAACTCGCGCAAGATGAGTTCCATCTTTATTTCAAACATCATATATGCTCACACACACAGAAGCATGCATGTATCTTCTAAAATGAAAAAAAGAATTCCTTTATTCTGATTTTCTGTCAAATCAGAAATGAAGATTTTGGTTGCATATACAACTGAACCCCATGTGCTAGTAATCATTATCATTAATGATTACATTGTAAGTAATATCTTTCCTTGTATCCAGTATAAAAAGTACAGCCTTGAAGTTAGAGAATGAAAGAATGTTTTCTTTAAGACATTCTTTTCATTCCAACTTGATTTTCTTGGAGAATGGTTCAATGTAATTAAAAGATTTATTTGGTCATTGAACTTTCCAAGATGGTGAGATTTCATACCTTATCAGAAGGAAAAGGATGCTAAAACAGCAGAAGATAATGAAGTGTTACTGGGTTTGTTTATGAATTTTGGTCTGGATGTGAAGGGTTACTCTGTAGAACTTCTAGTTTGTTTTCTCTTTCATTCTCTTTGCAATGTCATTTGGCTTTAGTAGCTACCACAGTGATTCTGTTCCTTGTTAAATATTTTTCTAATGGATATTCTACTGTGTTCCTTTAATTTAAATTCACTTCTGATAGCCTTTTCTACAATTATTTTGCTTTTTATTATGCCCAAACCTATTGTAGTTAATGTCCTTGATGTCTTTTGTAAGACATTTTCAAGAAGTTTTTATTTGAAAATATTCTCACCAGAATGTATTCTGTTTTAATGGTGGAATTACTTCTGTTTTCTTACATGCATCCTATGTCTTTCCATTATTACAACTTTGCAAATCAATGCTTCATTTCTTATTTGTATTATTGCCTTACTGGCACTGCTGTGAACCTTCTGTTTAATTTAATTTTTAAATAGCACTCTTAGAAACCAACATGGAAATTTACCTGGTATTCACCAGTCTGCAATTTCCTAAGCTGTTATCCATAGCTGATGGCAAGTGTTGTTGCAACAACTGATGGAAACCCTGAGAGCCTTGAGGACATAGTAGCATATTTCATGCTGGATTTTTGTTAGCTGTGCTTATTATTGGCTCTTGGGCTATAAGACTGTGGCTCCAGTGTGACTCTGTTTCCCCAGTATCACAGGGTAAACTGCTTTCTCTCTACAGAGAGTAAGTGGAGTAGTCTGGACATCTGGGCTGTGTGTGTTGTCTTAAGATAATATTTTTCGTGACCTAGTATCTATTGCTTGGTTTCCTCTACCCTGGTCTGGAGGGATTTCCTGGTGTTTTGTTTCTGTCAGCATTTCTCAATCCTTGTGGTCCCTAGCCATTTCTTGTAAAAAGGATTGAATCTCCCTTTATCTCTCTCACAATCGTTGTGAGACTGGAAAAAAGTATTGTACATGAGCTAGCTGGGGTGATGGCAGGGGGTGGAACATAAGGGGCCCTCTTACCGACTGCAAAGCTCTATTTTCCTCCTGACTTGGTGATCTGAATCCTTTATGAAAAAATTCTTAAAGATCTTCCAGGTAGTAGGAAGCTCAGAACAACCTGATTTTTCTTCGGCAATGAATGACATTGTTTTTAACAGACTACTTATCAATTTATAGGAGGAGCGATAGGGGAAATTCTTTCAGTTGCTATCTCATTACACTGTGCAGTGTGCTCTGTTGCATGGTATCCATTGAAATATTGCACTTTCCCAAGGGCCTAAGCGACTTTATTTTCTAAATGTAAAATACAATTTTGAAAATATATATTCTAAGTTTCATCTTGACTTCTAAAATTGCAGCATAGTCATGGAAGAGCAATCAGAGTTCTTATTTCCTTGATTACACCAGAGCAATGCTTGCTCATCAGAAATGTAGCTGTTGTTAAACTTTTAGCTTGTAATTCTTAGGTAATACCTTACCTATTTCTGAAATTTGTTGGATCAGAGACTATTTGTATATTAAGTTGCTCTGGAAAAATGTCCTTGCTTTTAGACACTGTATCAGGCACTTATTTGAGGAAAACAATTTTCATAAATTTTTTCTTACCTCTTTCCAAGGACTTATACAGAGAACTGCTGGCTCCCAACACGCACGAGTTACGAAAGGACTGCCAACTTTACATATAGGGCTCATTTTCAGTAGGAAAAATAGTCCCAGTTAATCAGCATTATATAAAAGAGAAAAAATAATGTGGATACCTGTAACAACAAAGAACAGTCTCTTCCAGTCTTCAATTCAAAAGTCCTAGTGAAGACGAAGTAGTTTCCCCTTACAATCTGGTGATGGTGGCTGAAGAGAACCACAGGATCTACAAAGAATTGCTCAATCATGATGACACTGCAAATTGTTCTTTGTTCACCTTGTTACTTAAACTGAGTGTATCTGGTATCTTTGTCTTCCTTGTCATAAAATGAGCCTTGGTCTCTGAAGAGACAACAGTCCCCGAAGGAACCTATCCTTGGGCCTGTGTCTGAGGACTGCTTGTTATCCCCCATGGGGCTGAGGAAAAGTCACACCACGAGCAGAGTAGGGAATGCACATAGTGGAGGTATAACTGTTTGTGTATTTATAAGGAATTCATGACTTCCTGCATTATTTGCAACATCACTCTATCTCTAGCCACACTCACTTGGCAGTGTTTATCTTCCAGATTGCATTTTCTTCCAGAACGACACAGAAAACTGAAGGTACCATCAGAGCACCGTAAGGGCTGGTGGCTGCCTGAGGGCTGGGGAGCCAAGAGCCCCACACTGTGACAGCTCAGCCAGGAGCAGGGCAGCTGGGCATCTCCTTGGGGATGGACTGAGGTTGGACCAGGACGTGGGCCAGCCCATGGCTGGATAGGGCAGGGCCATGGGGAGCTGGAGAGCAGCACTTGAAATGTTAGGAATATACATGAATTGTCTGCTTCCCATAAAGCAGAAGACACCATAGAAACATGAAATCTTTTTAAATTTAGGAGGTAGGTTTACAAAACTGGTAACACTTATACAAAAGAATTGTAGCTCTGTAAGC
Organism: Pterocles orientalis; assembly: GCA_011057875.1. Lineage (NCBI taxonomy): Eukaryota > Metazoa > Chordata > Aves > Pterocliformes > Pteroclidae > Pterocles > Pterocles orientalis. Next base: position 1,312,759 of record WKFP01015212.1, on the reverse strand, counting down.
TCTCTACTACGTGTGTGTGTATATATGTATATATTCTAAATATAAAAGCCATATCCATAAATTATCCTTGTAACAATGTTATGACTTGATGAAATGCCAGTCCATTGCTTATTAGATTTACTAATAAAGGCTTACCTGTATCATAATAATGTCTCTCACTCCTGTTGACATGAAGTTTTCTTCTTTCAAGTTAAAGATTACATGCTTACTTAATTTTTATAAGAGGTATAATAAAAATAACAAAGTTTTTAAATCAATGTGTTAATACCTTTGACAAAATGTCGTTGGGTGCACTTTCACTTACAAAGCAGAAATGTGAAGTAGTTTTTTCTATATGTCTACTCTCTACTGAATTCAAAGAAAGTGTTAAAGTCTTTGTACTGCCTCACCTCTAATCTTGGAAGCAAGTACGACTTTACAGAAAAGATTCTTTAGTATTGGTAGCACAAAGACTGGTCCCAAAGTGTTTTAAAAGGTGCTCTATTGCTATTTTCTGGAAGGTAGTCTTGCTCTAGATAATGTTTGTCAAGGTTTTTCACTTCTCTGCAACTGTTGTCAAGGTCTCATGGTTGCTCAGACTCTGTGAACATTAAACATCTTTCTGGATGTGTTTGTTCATGCTTCTTGGCTTCCAGAACGAAGGGAGAGCTCATAAACCAAAGCTAATATACTTTTCTGCTTTTATTTTTCTATACCTAGCAACAATGAACTGAGGATATAAGCAAGTTTCCTAATTAGTTAGGAGAAAATTAACAACTGGGCAATTAAGTTTGACAAATGTGGTAAGCAGAGCAGGAGTTAGCATCTCAACTACGAATGAGAGATATTGGATAAAATGGGGCATACCACTGAGGACATCAAGTGACCGACAGTAAAGTAGCAGAGAAGGATAAATCAGTGGGATAAGGCAAAAGAACTGATATAGTCAGAAACGTAGTGGACTGGGAACACAATTTTCGCATTGGCATTCTGAATTAAAATGATTTGGGCAAATGATAAGAATGCATGGGCAGCAGTCCACAAAAGAGAAGACACAGATGTTCAAATTTTGTTTAAATCACTATAGGCAGCTTGATTAAATAAAAGACTCAGCAGAATAAAGCTCCTAACATCGATCTTCAGTTGCTGTCCTGTATTTCAGGAGGGTATCAATTTCATCAGACTTCATGAAGAAAACACTTCAGGTAACTGTTTATTCTTTTAGTATATTTGCTTATAGTTTTTTTTGATTTTAGGAGAAGTCTGTACCTAATCGAGCACTTTGGATTTAAATACATACTACTAGAATAAAAATGCAGCATTTCTCATTATGTAAACTACTCAGAAGCTGTATTGTTTTTTTTGTAACAGCAACACTGTAACTGACACGAAGCTGTACCACAGAAGAAATTACTTGTATTTTTTACATTACCTGTGTGCATTAGAATACATTGGTCCAGTATACCTGTCCATCATCCCTCAACAGCTGAATGGAAATTTTACTATTCCTAGCAAGCTAAAATAGGTGGTTAAAGACCTGAAAAACACACACACAAACAAACACACACATATGTATGTGTGTTATTGGTAAATAAAACTCTGTGAAAGGTCAAATCTTGACCAGATAATGCTTTCTGAAATACTGCAAGGAAAAGAAACATCAGTAAAAGAACCAGCCTGACAAAAGTTGTAAGCACATTTATCTTCACCTTCTGTTGAAGTGTTACTGAAATATTTAGTGCCAGATACGATCCTTTCACACCAGAAGCTGTCTGATGGACCTCTTATATCTGATCTTGAAACATGAACTGATGACATATTGCGTAATGAAATGGAGTAGTCATAAAACCCTCTTTCATTGAGACCTCTTGAAAACATTTCTACTCACTCAAGTTGAGCAACAACAGGTAATCATGGTGAGTAAGTAGCACATGATCTTTCCCAAAAGGAACTTTTGACATTAATGTATATATTTATATAAATCAATCAATTAAACTTGGTAATACTCACTTATAATGTTTCTTTCCGTTATCAGATATTCTGTTTAGAGATTCAAATGTGTGCTTTACAACTCAGAGGCCGGTACTCACTACTGCTAGGAAAAGAGCCAGTTTTTTATATTGTTGTGATTGCCAAAAGTGTGCATGAATACTTTAATGTCATTTTTCCCAGGACTGGTAAAGGAAAGCTACACTCAATAGAAGATTAATACTTTCTGAAACCTTGTTTTAGTTTCCATTAACGTCTGCAAAAGACTCTTTGGAACCTAGCAGGAGTACTAGAATGTAGTTGGTAATTCCACAACCGGTCCTCAAAAATATTTTTGTAGCATTTCAGGCATAGAGATGTATTCAGCTTACTCTTAAGCAACACACTCTCATTTGGCATCAACAGCCAAACCAGATGCCTCGGCTGTTCAGGTGTGGAAAAGAGGATAAAAAATCAGCTTCGGTTACCTTTTCTATTTGGCAGTGTTGAAGGCCCAAAGAAATGTGTACGGTGTTTCCTAACAACAATAGAACAACTTTATTGACATAAAGCCTTATCACAGAGGCATAAATAGGTGACAAAGATGTAAAAAAAAACTTTCCTGTTTTACTTTGCAGTTTTCGTAGCAAGATTGGATCCATTTGATTTATGGCTGAGATTGTCAGTTGCAGGATCTGCAGGACACTGATTAAACTCTGTAAAGGACTATGCAAATATGAATGAAAAATAGGACAGCTCTGAAGTTTTCCAGTTAAAAAAAAAAAAAAAAACGGCTTTAAAGATTATTCCAAACCTGGTATCATTACTCTGTTTTCCTCATAATTTCTTTGCTTTCTTTTTTTTCCCCAGTCCATCTACTTAATTTATTGATAATTTTTTTTTTCTTCTGCCAGGATCCCTACTAAGGCATTATTCAAAGCTTCAAAAGATTTGCACTTGCAAACTAAGTCTAGCATCTGTAGTGAAGGATATTTTCCTCAGATGGACTTTAGCGTTTCAGTATCAGTCAGTTTCGAAGTACTGAGATAAACAAATTTTGCCTTAAAAGAGAGTACTGTTAAAGGTAAACCCACTTTTGGGTGGCATTTGTTTAGTTGCTGGTGGTTTTGTCTTTCTTTTTTCCCCCCTTATACATGTCCAGAATTAAGGTCAATTTGTGTTATTTTGAAATTTCTTAACTGAGGATTTTGGGAAGACAGATAATTTAATAAAGTGAAAGCTATTAAAATACCAAACAACTGAGAATCTTAAAAATAATAAAGATCAACAGTCCCCAGAATGCTTTTAGTGAGGTCTAAACATTCATGGACATGAAAGGTCACGGTAACTGACAGTCTCATTCTGATATACATGTTTATGACTATTTACCAGTCACCACATATGGTGATAGTTTACCAGCCACCACTTAAAAAAATTACTGTTCTCCTTGGAAATTGTAGACTAACCACATATATGTAAAATAGGAGATAAATTATTAAGTACTTCTCATGGCCGGACAGTACATAAAAGCCAGATCCTACTTTTGGACAGAATTATGGGAGACTTTTAAAAATAGTCATCCCATGAATAGTAGTTAAGTCACTAACATGGGCTTTTAAATATCAGAATATATGACTCAGTTGAAAAAACAAAGGTTACATTTCTAATACAAAGGGAGGATATAAAAGAAGATTGAACATATTTAATGAACAGAAGAGTAAACTGATTCTCAGACTTCAACTCCTTTCTTGACAGTTCTCCCTCCACATGAATGCTGCTGAGAAGTGAGAATTGTGCCATCCTTATATTTCTTGTGTTTCCATTAATCGCCTTGCTTCTATGTTTTTTTGGCAAATGAGGATACTATAGATGTTGTAGTCCTATTGCTTAGCTAACTTCTTTTTTTTCTAATATTTTTGAAACTTTTGAAATGAAACTTTATGAATATCTGATTTCTGCTTCATAAGAGAGTATTACAGCACGAACCATCAGCTTTGTCTTCACCTTAATATGCCTAAGTCTGCCTGAGCAAGACTGAGTTCTCTAACTGTCAGCACTGAGTGGCTGTGTATTGTGAGAGATGCTCACAGGGTGGGATGCTTTTTCCCTCCATTGCATCTTATTCCCTGCATTATTGGCTTGTGTAGTTTGTCTACACACTGTAACAGTGAGTCAGTATCTACTAAAGAGTAGAAGCACTTCTGGTAACTTCTGCATTTTTGATAAAGTAGGAAGATGTCTATAACACATGCTTTATCACTGCTGTTGACTCAAAAAGTCTGTAAAAGAGGGTATCCTGAACCATTTTGCCAAGTGGAGGTGCAGAAGCTTTGAAGTGGTGCAGAAGCTTTGAAGTGTTACAGTGTTCAGTCAAAACAACGGTATAATCTTCTGCTCAAGAGACTTAGAATATCTTCTTTTCTCAATCTATTCAAAGCTGTGAAATAGAAAATATACTTAGACACTCTTTAAAATACTTGTCTTGACTTTTTGTAACCTATACAGCAGAGATATTTCAGAGAAATAAGAACAGTGCCAACGAGTTAGACAGGAGACCATCCTTTTCATGGCCAATAATGAAGAATCATCATATGTTTAGGAATCTAAAGGTTCTTTGCCATCTTCTGGTTATGTAACACATAGAAAACCAGGGAAACGTATCATTACCAAATTGTGAAAAATGTTAACAATACACAAAAATACAACAAACTGTTAAGAGCTAACCTCGTACGTTAGGCTGCGGTGGACCTGACATTATTTTACAGCAAAACCACATGCACCATCACTTAGAATGCTTCTAGAAAATGACAATTTATGGATTTGATATATGAAATAAAAAAGTCTACTGAGTCCAACTAAGCTGAAGAGCATTCATTACGTCTGTGAGGCAAAATATGAGACTAAAAAAATTGCAGTCATAAACATTCAACAAGGGAGGACAAAACATGAGGTAGAGGAGGGTGCTAGAATTGAATACATTCATAATCTACCTTGCCGCCACGACACCAAAATTGTTTTGTCTATATATTCTACACAATATTTGCTTATTCAAACTACCTGAAATGCTCACAATAATATACTAAAATCACTAGAGTGAGCAGAAGTACAAAGGTGCTGATGTAATTTCATTATCATATAGACCTTATTTAAAAAAAAAAAAAAGACAGTCTTTCCACCTCTAACCTAATGGTACTCCCCAACAGCAGGGATAATGGGACTGCAGAGCTGCTGATACAGCCATTGCCAATAGGTACTTGCTGTGTAGCTCAGACTCTCTCTGATGCAATAGATGCCATTGTATATTGCTGAAGGATTAATCATAATATCAGACTGTAAATTTAGCAGAAGTTTCCTTGAACAGTCATTCTGGCATTCTTATTCCCATTGTCTTGATCTGTGTTCTTTATATTTTCATATGAACTTTCCTTACTTATATTGCTGTTGCAGCAGATCAATGCCTGGCTTCTGTTGAGTAGCTGCAGTTTCTTATTAATAAAAGTATAAGCGGTTCTAAATCCACATAAGCATCAATTTTGTTAACTTGAAGAGCAATGAAATTCCAGTTTTCCTCAAAACCTTACATGCAGATTGTGTGTTTCACAAACAGGCACAATGGTTGCATTGCTGCAAGGGGAAGGGCTTGCAGGTTGGAGATCAGTTGTTTTTATGGTGCTTGCTTGCTCTGGACAGAGAGACAGAAGGACACAGGGTGACCTATCGCCTGTAGATCTTTCAGATATTGCAACTCTGTAGGCCGGTATGTAAGTTAAGATGGAAACCTGAACCCAGAGTATCACTCTCAGTCCTTATTATTCTTTGACCAGAGAAAAAAATGCTGTATAGCTTCATGGCACTCTAATCCTTCTTTTCTTATAACATCTGTGCAGCATCAGGAAGAAGGGCTGGGGACCCAGTAAGTTTGGAATTAAGCCACAGCTAAGGTGGCGGGTTCTCTCCCGCTTCTCCCCAGGCATTTCCTGACAGGATATGTAGGTTCTCAAATCCTGTGACACAGTCCCAATCAATCCATCACCCAAACCTTTCCTCTTTAACCTCTATTCAGGTCCTACCTTTTTATTTCTTTCATACCAGTCACCATCTAGTCCTTGAAGTCATAACTTGAACAACTTCTTACTGAAATAATCAAAAATGTATCAGTGTCCTGGCTCACCCGTGCATCATAGCTGTGAGTTCAAAACCACCTTGGCTTGTATTACTGTGATACAACAATCAAAATGGGCAAGAGCAATCACATACACAAGTTTCACAGTGCAGAAAGCATGCAGGGAGCAGCTATTCTAGCCTCTCGGTTTTGATTAGGGATTGAATGTGTGCGGGTAAGTTTTTTAAAATTGCATTTCTGTTTATTCTGTTGACACCAGACTGATTACTCCCTAGTTCTGCATATAGGTTAAGAACAGACATAAAAAGACATCGTGCCAAGTGGGGGGCGGTGTAGTATCCTGCTGCTTGAAAGGAAGAAGTAGGAGGCAATCAGCCCCAGGAGTAAAGCAGCATGTCTCAATGCAGAGGGAGGTGTTTATCCTCCTGCAGTTTTTAGTGTCTTGTATTTCACCTGCCCTGTTTTTTTCAGTGTCCCCATGTAGGCTGTGCGTGCTGAGAGTGGTGTTGCCTCTGCACGTGCTGACTAGAATAGAGATGGTCATTCTGCCTTGCCATTATGCAGGTAATACACACACACATAGAATCATAGAATCATTAAGGTTGGAAAAGACTTCAAGGATCATCAAGTCCAACCCACACCACCTAACTCACTAAACCATGTCCCTAAGCACCACATCTACACGTTTCTTGAACACCTCCAGGGATGGTGACTCCACCACTTCCCTGGGCAGCCTGTTCCAATGCCTCATCACTCTTTCTGTGAAGAAATTTTTCCTAATATCCAGCCTAAACCTTCCCTGGTGTAACTTGAGGCCATTTCCTCTTGTCCTATCACTTGTTACTTTAGAGAAGAGGCCAGAACCCACCTCACTACACCCTCCTTTCAGGTAGTTGTAGAGAGTGATAAGGTCTCCTCATGATAAAAGCAATCTTTGTATGCTGAATTAGGAGCCTGAATCCTTCACTCCACTCTTTCTCCACCTTGATGGCCAGAGCAGAAGGGAAAGCAGTACACTGCATTGCTTCTGGGACCTAAGGGAGGATCCAAGGCCCCACCAGTTCGTACAAGTAAATCAACAAGCAAGAGCTGCCTTAATCTGTACAACTACTGTTTATTTCCTTCATTTTCTTTTTTTTTTTCTGTTGTGCTCATATTTCTTATCAACAGAAATTCTCTCCACAGATTAATACTACCACAGCATACCTAAACTGTCACATTGAGTGCCTGCAATCTGCTGTCATTCCAAAGTGTTTTCTGGCATGCAGTAAGGTATTGGAAAACTCACATAACTTGACCTTGCAAAGCACGAGGAGTATGTCGCAGATAGTTTTATACGAAGTCCAGACCATGCATAGTATTTCTGTATAGAGAAGTGAAAATTTGCATGCTCAACCAAAAGCTTTAAAGGATTTACCTGACCAGCAGAAAAAATTTAAGCATATGTCTTATCTGACCACTCACAATCAACCACTACAGAATTTAGATATTCATTGTCTGAAAAAAAGAGTAATAGAAATTGAAAAGAAACCAAAAATGTTTCACAATATAAATAGAACAAACTACATACTGCTAACGTTTTTCTTATATTTACATTATTGTAAAACTGTATGTGAGATCTTGTTTTTATTTAAGAAAATACGAGTTTATTTGGTTTCATAATGTTGGGAAACTGTATGAATAGATGCCTTGAAACGTTGTGTTGCTATGGAGGATATTTAGCAATAAAAAAATACAAATTATCCTGGAACAAACAGAAAACATGTTTTGTCTGCATTCCAGTCCCAAACACTAGTGAATATTGGAGATGTCCATGCTTGTACGCAAGCCTAAATTTGTCTTTGCCAATACGGACATAATAACTTCTTATATGAATGTACTGTACTGATCAAGAGTATCTTATTTATAATAAGAATTTATTATGCTTCATTTTACCTTTTTTAAATTCTGAATGATACTAGCAATTGTTATTTTTCATCTCTATATAACATATTCTTTATTTTCCTTTTCCATTTTCCTTTCTTTCTCCTCCCCCATTTTGCTTGACTTTCTGTGCTGAAAAAAGAATTGTGGATTTAACATTCAAACATGAACTCGATATTCAGACAGATACCAAATGTAAAATGAGATGGTCAAACAATGCAATGTACAATCTTCTTCCTTTCCAGGAATAGAAAACTGCCAATGGTGCTCAGTTTTTGAGAACCAATTTCTCAAGAAAAAGTGGTAAACAAGTTATCTTCCTCAATATTCTTCCACATAATCTGAATACTCTTCATACATAGAACCTTGCATATTTCCATACCCTATGTGAGTAAGAATACTCATATATTCAAAAATATGTGCAATATCATATCTAAAGGTACGAGAGGTTGATGTATATCATAACATCACAACTGATGCTAAGTTCACTAAATAAAAATGATGGTTCTCCATGCAGATATTAAAAAAAAAAAAAAAGAGTAAACTTCTGCAGGAAGATGAGCTATGATGATTGCAGTTTGAAGCAGTCATTCACAAAAGGACTCACAGTCGCTTTCTTGGAAGTGTAGCTAAGTTTTATTGAATTATATTTTGGTCAGTTTGTACATTCAAAACTAGGCCAAAGCCAAAGTTGTGGAAAGTTATTTCTGCATAGTTTATATATAAAACACCCATACTTTTGTATATATTAGACAGATGTGGGTGTGTATGTCTATCTGTGTGTAAATATATGTGTTAAATTGTGTATGTTTGGGTAGGTGCATGTATTCATGCTATCAGATTATTCATCATACATATATATATAAAATGAAAATATTTAGTGACTAGATGTTATTAAATTCTTAGAATAAGTTTACTTAACAGCTGGTTTTCTAACAATTTTTTGTTTTGATTAAACTGTGCTAGAAATCTTAATAAAAGCTGGGGAAAACTTTCCAAATGCCCGGAGATTTTCAATTACAGTTTTTACTTTGTAGTGAAGTATATTTATTTACAAGAATAAATTAGTCATGACTGCATGGCATTCAGAAAGCTTTGGGCTTTAAAATTGGCTATTTCCACCTGAGGACACCAATGAGCAAGGAATGAAGCCAGTAAAGAAAGGTGTGTTGCAGCTGAACAGAAATAGATATAAAAATGGCTTGTAAGCATTATATGTGGAGGCACGCCGCTACATTTCTCCAGCGGAGCAGTTATCTTCAAGAGGGAGATCTGAAGAATAGGTTGACTTACCCACATCAGGCACTTCAGAGAACTTTGAGATGGAGTCCTGACATATCATCCAGCAGACCAACTTTACAGAAAAAAAAGATTATTTCAAATGTTTTCTGACAAAGTCAGCTGAGAATTCAAAAGAATCTGCTGAACTACCCTTGATCAGGATCACAAAGGAAAATAACGAGCACAAACATTTGTGTTAAAATAGCACCCCATAGCTACAAAATACATGGGTATGTAGTATTTCATACCTCTTCAGTAGCATATTTTTTCTAACTGGGAATTGCAGTGCAAACAGTCTAAATATGGACTTCTATCTTTTATTCTGTCTTTACAGTTACTTGCAATAAACGTAAAATCTCCCAACAAACATTTCATCATTAATGATGCATTGCAGCTTTTCCTAATGGAATAAAAACTATAATCAGCTTATGAAAACCACCTCCCATGCGGAGCTCATTCATCATCATTTTGAAGAGTCCAAGGGGAGAATTCATGCAAAATAATAGGACAGGAAATCTTAAAATGTTTTCATGATGGAATTTTTTATTTAGTTTTGTCACAAGAACAGGATATGTCCGCCTCCAAAATAAAGCTTGTTTATATTGCCAAGCTCCAGTAATTTCCCTCTGCATTTTTTTCTGACCTCCTCTCGCCTTAATCAGGTGTTGGTGTCTGCAATATAATCAGTAGTCTATTCTTCTTCATGTCCTCTTTTAATATAGTCAGTTTTAACACTCCACATCTCCATTTATAGATATAATTTATCTAGATATTTTTTGTGTAGGTCAATAACCAAATACTCTGCAGCTGGATAAAAATGAAATATGTGTGTGTATCTGGTACATATTTTCTTAAATATATATTTTTCCTTGACTAACCAAGACTGGGGATGGGTTGCATTTTTTAAAAAAATTTCCACCAAAATATTATCAATGAACACAGACCACCTTCATAAGGAAGGTAAGGAGGATCAGTCGAATATTCTTACTTAGTAATTCATCTTGACTAATGAGAGTTGACTTTTCCTAATTGCTGTGAAAACACAAAGAGGTTACTAGCTTATTGTTAGACAAGAAATAATAAGATAAGGTAAACTGAATGAGGAGCACATGGAAACTCTTTCTCCTTATCTTTCACTACATGTAGACTGTATTTGCCATGGATTTAATATACTCTTTAACACCACAAAAGGCATGAAAGATGAAAATCTTAGGAAGTCTAATGGATATACTGTAGCTGGTTTTATTATTATTTTTAAACTTATTTTTTTAAATTCTTTTTAATGCCAGAAACTTAAAGCTATGTTGACAAGATTCTGAGTATAGACCAAAAAAAGAGGTTACTGTGTGGCAGCTGTTCCACATGGAGCTCTCTGACCAATTATCAGGGAAAAAAAAAAGATAGAAGGCCAGGTATATCATAATGAATGTATCACTATACACAAATTAGTTAAATCAAATTTCCATTAAAGTTAACTGTGTGAAACAGCTGTAACTATAAGGTAAAGACAAATTCAATCCCTTTAGGCATCCTTTAAGCAAATGATTGCGGTGATTCAGGATTTTTAATATTGTAAATCTGGACTACTTCCAAAACAAAAGAATTTTCTATGTTTATCACACGATTGTACAGGTCCGTCCACAGAAAAATATCAAGCTTTTTTCTAGAGGTCAATATGAATATCCTACCTGTTCACGCCTCGACTCAAGTCCCATTGAGATTGTTACAGTGTTATAAAAATGAGCCAAAATTGCATGCTCAAACTGTATGCACAAGCATACACGCATTATAAAATAGTATGTTTGCAACCAGAATACTTCCTGTTAGTGAAAGTAGCATCATTGCTCGGGTCTCTTAAGCACATGAAAAGATTCGCCACTCACCCACCACTCCCTATGTTATCTACCCATGCACTCACTTGATACTATGAAGTACTTTCACCTGAGTCTGCTGGGATAGCTCCCTCACCTAGGAGCAAAACTAATCCCATGTTCTGCTGTAGGCACCCTGTCTTTCCATACCTCTCACCTATCTACCATCCCTTCTGTTGAAAGTTACCCTTGGCTTTCCCTCAGACAGTTTCTGGGCAACTTTTCTAACGCTGCTGAAAAAGAGGAAAGAACCTGGCTTCGAAACAGAGGACTATATTTGTTATGCCTAGTTTATGGTTAAGTAAGAGGGAAAAAGGTGAACTAGATAGGTCTGACAGCATGATAAATGCATTAAGCAGCATATTTTCGAACTCTTCATAACAATGAAATGTACAGTAAAGATTCTACTGAAGAAGAGAAGAATAAGAAGGGTTTTCTCCCCCTCATCTTTGATTAAAAATATATTGAGTAGACTGCGTACACCACATTTTTGGGAAGCTCCTAGCTTTCCTAAAGATTTACAACATCACTACCTTAAGGTAATTCTGGGAAATTAAAGCTAGTCTGGTAATCATTAAAGCTGTGTTTTATTCAAAACCAGCAGGTATTAATCACTTGGATTTGCTTAACAGGTGAATCTCATTACCATAGCATGTGGGAACAATTTAATCTACTGTTTTTTTTTCCACATTAATGATTTAACTATAAAGGCCATTTTTTTCCTGTTTATTTATATATTTAAGTGTAGTATGTAGATAACCTAGATGTTGCTGCTACAGCCTATTTTATAAGAGTGCAATTTATAAGGAGTTATGGTTTTCTCTCTTTTAAAATTTCTACTTTTTAGTGTTTATGAGGAAATACTCATATAAAGTTATTTTTTTAATGAAAAAAAAGGGTCAGTGTTATGTGTTTCTAGTGTGATTAGTCCTATAAACAACTGAAACAGAACATGTTAGGAAATGAACTTTTTTTTTATGCAGAGGAATCTGGTATTGCCTGAGGATAGAAATAGTTGTCATTCTGAATGGAAAGTGGAACTTTAAAACCAGACATTTCAGTAGGGCCAACTGCTTTTTCCTAGTTGAAGTTTGTGGTATTTTTAGATGTAGGCGTTGACAAGCATCGTCCGTTCAGACTGGAAGACCTTGAGAACTTAAAGTGGATTAAGTTTGTTACTGTACAGTGTAAGGTCAGGCTCTTTTGGAATAATAAAAATAAAATTTGTTGTGAACTGGAAGTTTCAGTTGCTGAATATGTTTGTGTCATGTATCAAGGTAGAGCTGGGTGACCAAAATTGATGTATATTATATAACAGAGAAAAAATTACTTAAATTAAATGTCACAAGTGGAATAAGTGAAATCACATGAAATTTGGTTACAGATAAACTTTTATTCTGGAAATTAAAATAAGAGAGCAATTCTCTGGTATGGATAGTTGTTGCTTGAGTTAGTGCTCAGAGCTATGAAAGGTCTTTATCCTTCATTCACTATTCTACTATTAAATAAAAATTTTTTTGAAAAAGAGTGGAATCTGTATCTCTTCTGTCAAGTTGCAACAACATATATCACAGATGTCTGTATCAGTATTTGAGAGCAACCTCATTAAAGTATCCATTATCTTTACAGTGAAAGTAGCATTTTCAGACCTTGATATTCTGTCTTCTGCAAAAATTTTTACAGATATATATAGCATATATACTGTTACAAAAGAAATATTTTACACACCTATAGCATATCCTTCAGAATTATATATGTTATATGTATATATGTAGAATAATTTTTATGCACTATATATTGCATGTAATGTATACTTTAGATATGCATACATATAACAATGTATGCATTATCTATTATTTTATAATACATACAATATGCTTTTATATATAATATATATACACCACATAGTATCTATATGTACACATATATTTTAGAGATATACACTGATATTGCCCAAATTCGCTTGTCTCCTCTAATTATATTAACTTGTGAGCAGCAGTGACAGCCTTGGCACTGACAAATTTGGTTTGGAACCAAGACTGTTTTGCAAATTTAATTTCAAATAAATAATCAGTTGAGCAACAAGTACCAGTAATTTTGAAGTCCTGATTTTATCCTCCTCTCACCTGCAGTTATACTTGTGGCTTCTGAAGATTCTATGTGCCCAAACCTTTTGACTAGCTCTATGGGAATAATTTTAAAGTGTCTGACATAACGTGCCAATATAAGAATGTCCTCTCCTTTGTCTACCTAATACTCATTTGTTTAAAGGAGAAGGAACCGATTGTTGTTTCTGTTGCAGTGTAAGTCTTGAATTTCTGGGCAAAATTTTCCTTTACTGACTACAGTGCACACTGCACGTAGTGTGAATGATATTTAACTTTTTTTTTGAGTTATCAGAGATGTAAGGTTAATATCAAAGGATTGAATCAGGAATAGCGTGAAGCAGGGCAGGAGTTCATATACATCGTTATACATTATGTGCCTAGTACTGTGCTATGATGTTTTCTGTCACAGTGACCTTCACACTTTGTCATACCAAAGGGAATTAGTCTGCATAAGGCAATGGCATTTCATTCTCAGCCTCCTCCAGACTGTTACATTCAGAACATTTTTCCAAACTTGTTGATTCTGAATCAGATTATTGATTAATATTTCCATAAATCTGTTTGAAGTTAACACTTCAGTATCTAAATCTGTGGCTTTTGTCTTCCTTCTAGTCATGATGATGCTGGACAGAGTTCGTGCGTGCACTTAGGGTCTGTAGCGTTAGTTGCTTATAAAATCTTATGTGAGGTGATGGTCTGGTATTAAATGTTTCTGGGAAAAGCTTCACCAAAAGTGATTTTGTTTTTCTGTGAACCTGATAATTTGAGGAAAGTACTACAATTCTCCGGGCACTGGGAAGCTGCAGGGGATTTACACCTTGAACTAAGGATTTGAAACAAGCAAGATTCAGTTTATGGGTTTACTGCTAAAAAAAATGAGTTTTAAGGCTAAAATAAATTTCATGTTGTATGTGCTGATTAGAGTTCGACAAGAAAACTTTCAAAACTCTAACCTATGTTAAATGCATTCTGTTCAGATGGTTCTGGATAAATAGACCCTTTCCTACATTTGCTGGCTGTCATTGTACCCAGAAACTTTCAAGACCTAAGAGGAAACAACTTTGAAAGGACAAAAGAACTGGTGTGTGATAGAGTGATAAGGAAAAAAATATTTGAAAGCCACCACAAAGCCACCTGTCGGGTTCTATACCTGCATATTATGCTAGAAAAGCCTTCTGTATGTCATCACCTGTTCTCTCCAGTTCACAGCCTGTTGGCTTACTTGGGGCTTGTGGAAATTTTATATGCTTATAGCTGTGCAAATAAAATTGGTGCTTGACCTTGTATATACTACTTAGTGCTCTGAAATACAGATCCTTCAAATGAGTTCTGGCCTAATCTCTCATGCCTAGATCCTGATATTTAGGCAGCAAAAAATGAAATAGAACAATACTTGAATTCCTTCCTTTTAGAAGGACCTGTGCTTTCTGTGCCTTTGGACCCATCTGCAAAATCGACATCATTGTGGTATGTCATCTCACAGAAGCACTTGATTGGGAAATAATTATTTTGGTTTTTTTTCGAGCATGATTTAACTACATAGAGGGTAATAAGACCTGAAGCTTGCAAAATTAAAAAGGAGAAAAAACAGTAAAGTCATTATTAGACGAGCACTATCCTTTTGGTGTACTAGACTAGTGTGGTTATGGAATAAAGTTTGCAACCTAATGCTTATGCGGAAGGGAATAAGATCAAGACTATACTCTGAGTAGCTACTTCAGAGAACACAAAGTTTTTAAATTACTATTGTGCGTAACTATATACATATCATAAAATGAACTCTACAGATATGTTAAATACGTGCACTTGGATGGAGCTTCTCTTGTAGTCTCTCTTCTCTAGTCATTGCTTACTTGACATAACTAAATGTGGACCAAGAGGAGTATTATCTAGACAGCTAAAATTACTACAGTAGAAATTTTACTTGCAGTTGACAATTGTAGCTTTAAAATCAGCGTATTTGAATTCTTGATAGGTTTGTGTGAAACCTTACAATCTATTGTATTTTTTGAGCCCCCGTTACCATAATCTTTCTGAATATGCAGAAATATTTCTTCTTTGCTGAGTAATACAGAGATAAAAATTTGGCCCAAGGCAAAGTTATGATTAGTGCATACAAAATTCTTTAATAAAGCAAACGCACTTTTCAAACAGTTAAGGATCAAATGTGTTAAGTGAAAATATTCTTGGCAATAAAACGAATTACACTTTGGTTCGAGTTCCAATTCATCCTCTTTAGATCCAGTATGAATAACGAAACCTGCTAACCTCTTTGCATTCATAAATCTATATCCCTCTCACACTAAGTCTTGCTTAATTTTTTGTGTAATAACTGTCATGATCAAAGCACACATCGACTTAAATAGACAAGAAACATTTGTAGTTGTTAATTGTTTTTATTTATTTTTATTTTCCTTTTTTTTTTGGCACCACATGTTGCCAAACCCCCTGAAAATGAAGATGCTGTAGGGCTATATGTTTATACAAGTTTCTCCCCATTTAGCTACCTGAATTAATTGTCCACAACACAACTTCGTATAAGGTCACGAAGTACTTATGCATGTTCAGCTCTCTTTTGAATAAGGCAAATCATTCAAGGGCTCCTACTGTGGATACTTTAAAATAGAAATCCATTATAGAATTGAAACACTTCATCCTAAAATGCAATTCACTATAAAGAACAGTAACTTCTGCAAAATTTAGTATGAAACAGAGCCCTTCAGGAATTTTACTGTGTTTAAATACTTAGTGCAAGTGAGTACTGTGTTTTCTTTTCCATCTGTCCTCAAGACCTAAGATCTAAGGCTAATACCCATCTAATCCCATTTTCATGGAGCTTCATATCCTAAAGTATTCTCTTCTTTGATATAAAAGAGGTAAATTTTGACTCATTACAATTTATTGCTATTCCTGTCTAAATTCTGAGTTTGAATTGACCAGAGTAACTTTTATCAACATATACACTAGAACAACGAAAATGTGTAAAAACAAATCTTCTCCCCCTGAGCATTGTCTTTCCAGGCTGCAGCCTTCTGAGTTTGCTCTCACTCTAATAAATTTATCTAACTTTTGGTTATATGACATCATTTTTTGACACTGTTACTTTTAGAAAGGCAGGCGGTATTGGTGTGATGAGCAGACAGCTTGCAGGTAGCCCTAACATTGATTGAACCTGTGAACAGCAATATGCTTGTAGCTGAGGTCTCTCCAAATTTAATGGAGCTGAGCGAGGAGCATGCTTGTTCTTTTTGGCACAGCTGTATGAAGTCACTCTAGATGTAACGAGAGAAGTTTTAAAACAGTCCTGACAATACCCTCAGCTACCTCTAATGAGCCAAACCTATTCTAATCTGATAAAACTTAAAGCTTTTTTTGTCCTTTCATTGATTCTATAAAAACTTTAGAAATCAACCGTCCAATTCTTCCTTTACTCAGCTTCCAATATTGAATTAAAATAATAGATTGGTTAATTGAGGACCTAATGACTAATTTTATCTCTTTACTTAAGAAAACTTAATTCTCCTGGGCTTCCAACAAAGAAGAAATAGCTCTGCTTTTGTAACTTTTTGTTTACATCTCCTAATGTACTGCCTTTACAAGCAATTCAGACAGCCCAACATTACCACTATAAATCTCCACTGTCTTTTTTACTTTCCCACACAAAATTCTCAGAAAAATTAGCATACTGGTAAATGACATACTTAGCGTAACAGTGATTAAATGTTAACTTTGCTTTCATCATTCTTCCCTGTAGACCTATCTCAATCAGGAAAATTTCCTGTCCTGTGTACACTGTGATAGATACAGAAGGTGAGTCAGGTAAACATCTATATAGCTAAAATATATGATTTCTTAACCCAGACCATTCTGAGTTTGACCTTTATAGTACTTTTCCTTGAATATATTTTTAAAAACACATATCTTATTTGCTCTTATATGTAAATGTCTAAAAGCTTACCAAAACATATTTAGCTTAAGATTGAAAAGACATGAGTTATTTTCCCTAACATATTTCCTTTTTCTTCTCACTTCTTAGACTCTAGCTGTTAATATGCGTCAGGGTGGCTCTGGCAGAAACAGATGAAACTGTCCTACTACAAAAGAATATATTTTCCCTTCTATAATTAAAAAGCAGAACAAAGCTCCTTGGAAACAAGGAAACCC
Organism: Pterocles orientalis; assembly: GCA_011057875.1. Classification (NCBI taxonomy): domain Eukaryota; kingdom Metazoa; phylum Chordata; class Aves; order Pterocliformes; family Pteroclidae; genus Pterocles; species Pterocles orientalis. Next base: position 1,295,342 of record WKFP01015212.1, on the reverse strand, counting down.
AAGTAAAACATGTATTCTGGATACTGTTAAGATCTGTGGTGATATCATAAAAAACCAACCTGGAATAGCTTAGTCCCCCCTCCTCCCTTTTCTTTTTTTCTTTTTTTTTTTCCAACCAGCAAGTACTGAAGAGAGAAGAGCTCTTACCCACAAAAGCCAGGCTTTTATTAGAATAGAAACAGGCATGAGTTCTTCCAAGAAACTCACTTTTAAAACACCTATGAGAAGAGAACTCAAGGTGAAACAGAACAGGAAAAAAAGACTTGGTAAATAAATCTCTCCAAGCTATGTCCTCTATTTGTACATGTTCCTTCTTACGGGTTTATTCCCAGTCTTACTGACTTCTGAGTTGTAACAAACTCCAGTTCATTATGTCCCGATGAACTCTCTGTCTGCCTCTTTGCTGTACATGGGAAGACTTCTTCCCTAGGGAGTAAGTGACCACGAGGTGAAGAAGGTAGTTCTCATCTGCTGCTCTCTGGAGGGTGCTGCTCAACATAAGGTGTGGGGAAACTGGCTGCCTATCCACACCACTTACACAATCTAACATTACTCCAAATAAAATAGTAAAGTTGTTACTGTTCATCACAAGGTTAAACTCAATAACTGCTGATTTTCTTTTAAATCATCACAGAAATTTATCTTTGACCTCTTTGTATATCGCATATTGTTATATCACTACTCTGAAACACAGAAAACCTCAAGTCTTTTTTCTGTACATTTGCTTAGTAAATAAAAAAACTTGATATATAATGTTTTTAAATTTATTATTAATTCTACAGAAGATTATGTTTGAAATAATTGTTACTTCTAAAGTAAGTTTGTTAAATACCCCGAACTGGCTAGATTTCCTTCATTGAGGTTATTTAGAAGTAAAGTAGTTCTGAAAGTCTTTCCCTAAACTAGTTATCCCTCGCAGAGAAAAGTATTTCTCTTGATTATTATGAAAACCACCATTGACATCCTACTGCTACCCTTTTTTTATACTAAAATGTGTTGGTCTAAAGAACCTAAGAAATGTACCTTCAAGGTTTGTAACCTGGGTTTTAATTTCCTGTTATTCATGCTGATCAGTAATTATGAGAATGAATAGGTGAGCTTAAAAGCCTGGGTTAAAACTGTTCACTTCCTTAGTCTACTTATACAAAAAAAAAAAACCAACCCAAAAACACATCAGGAACAAGAGACGGAATTAATAAGAACCATCAAGTTAACAGCTTCTACTCTGGCCTTTCTGCTGTGTACAGAAGCAGTTCCATTAATGTTGACTTACAACAATGTAAGTGACATTATTCCTGATTGTAATCAGGCTCCTTATGCTGAGAGCAAAAAACATTTTTAAAAAGAAAAAGAGTGTACTCTCAAAAAAACTGTTTTTGTGATTTTCCTCTATATTCAGTCTATCTATATAAAACAAAACCTTCTGATTTTGTGTTAGTAATGTCACATATCTTAGTACTTTACTAAACTCTAAGTCACCATGCAAATCTACTAGAGCAGCTTGGAGATTTCACAGAAATCAATTAGGCAAAATAGTTGTGTTGTATCATAAAGGCTGTGCTCAAGCAGAAGTAGAGATTAATGGGTAGTAGAAGAGTGACCTTTTTAGGAGGGTTAAGTACATACCTCCCTTGAAGAGAACCAGAGAGAAAATATAAATTCAATAATATTCTCCTGAATTTTTATGCCTCCTAAGCTAAAATTTCCGTAGTATTTTCTTAGTCTAAGATGAAAAAAAAAAAAACAAAACACAAATTTGAAAGATGATTCTTCAAGGATACAACCAAGGTAAAGACTCAATCCTCATGAGTTGGTAGCTGAGGACACATCAGCCTACCACCAAGTTGCAGCAAGGGCAGGCTGCTCCAGAGACCAAAGTGAGCCAGCAGATGAGGATCATGACGATGCAGGCACGGATGGCGACACAAGTGCCAAGCTCAGTCCCCACAGTTTCTTCATGTTTGCAAGGTGAGCAAGACGGGTCTGGTGTTGGCACCTGGGTTCAGGCAGGAGTTCAGAGCACCACACAAGTCTGCTGCAGAGTCACCAGCACCACCGTGGCACAGCTTGACCAGGACAAAAGACAAGCAGCCTAGGTAAACACAGGTCCAAAGCAAGGTGTGGTAGGTCCCACTTCTCTTGTCTCTTTCTCACAAAGCTCTGTCCACACAGCTGCCTGACCTGAGGTCACACAGCTGCACCAAAATCTAGACCTAAGCCTAGGCAGCCAGACCTCTGGGGCAGTGAGGGAAGAAGTTGTATTGATGGCTTAAAGACTTTTGGATTTCAAAAGTGACAAAAGGATTTAGTGTCAGTCATGTTGGTAGATACTGAAAACAGAAGTAAAGCAAGCACACCTTGTCCTTCGGTTTTTATGCCACTGCATAACATCAACTTTATACAAATTGAAGGTGCTGACAATTTTAGAAATTTTGTAGTGCTTGTTACCAAAACATGGCAATAAATGGTGTGAGGGGGAAGAGGTGCAACTATATTTTTGAAATGTAGAAGGAAAATTTTTGCGAAGTCATCTCTACAAGTCAAACCTGAAAATTCTTACACAGTGAATGGAGAGAGAGGAAACAGAAAATTTAACAAGTTGTTAATTAGAGAGTAAATAAATCTGTTTTGAGGAAATCTAGCTTATCAAATTGCATCAGTAGGAGACAAGGATACATTGTTTTTTTCATATTTTTCATTCTTCAAATGAATAGGTACAAAGCAATCCCAATACTTCTTAAAAACGCTGATAACTTGTGATCAAATTCAGGTTCAAACCAGGATATTTTTCACAGTTTATCTGACATACAAATTCACATCAGATTCACTGGCTCAGTGAAACAGAATCATCTCTTCAAGACTGCTGGCTTTAATGTGTGACGCTTGACATTTTTCAGGCTAGAGAAAGATGGGAAATTGTATGTATTGTCCTTGCAAATCAACAGACCTATTTTCAAAAAAAAATAATTGTGGCAGCTTTTGCCAGAGCTATTCTAAAGGACTGTTGAAATTCAAGTTATCTGCATACCTGTATAAAAGGAACAGCTGATATCATTGAATGCGTTTTTCCACTCATATCCATCAAAGAATAAAACTGATTCCAGCCAGCTTCAGCCACGGACTCAGCTACGCACTGCATGCAAATGCCCAAGCAGAGGTTTTGAGAACATTCATGCTATATGAACCTGTTGTTCACAGTCCAGTAAATTTATTACTGAATAATAGATGTTAAAAGGAAACTTAGGCACTGGGGTCCAAAATGGGATTATCAGCTCCCAAAACTGGTGTGGGCTTCAAGAAATGCAGTGGTATTCCTGCCAAGTCAGTGAATGTGTGACATGCATTTGGCGTGTGCTCAAGTCTTTCTATGTGAAAGCCAACAATCTGTGTCAACCAAGAGACTGATGAATAGCAAAATGGTATGCAATTGTGATTTGATGAAAAGTTGGAGATGAATTTTTAAAGTATACATTTGCTGTATTAAGGTAATGTAACACTGAACATGAGAGCATTATAAAGAAAAATATGAAGGTATTCAGGTTATGGTATACTGAGATAATTAACAAGACCGTACTTCTATTAAGTTCTTTATGAGCAATAATGAAAGGAGATGTGGAATAAGGCAAAAGTATATTCTTACTGAGACTGTGAGGAAAGGGGGGGGGTGCTATCACTAAAAATGCAGCTACCACTACTAAGCTTCCCATCATTAACATTTTCATCATAGGCACAGGGTTTTTGTTTAGATACTACTACGTTGAAAATTATTGCTATAATTTGCCACTTCAGGCGGCAGATTCTGCTGCCTTTATTCAATGACCTCTTTTATGTACCTGTACTGTAGAGCAACAGTGGAAAGAATTTTGCCTCCCCTGATGCACATTTCTGCTAGCACTTTTCTTCTTGCTGCCTTCCAGATTGCCCCCTCTGGGAATTATCTTCCAGAAATCCTTGTTGGGATTAGGTATTCCATGCTGTTTTAGCTACTTCCATTAGCAATATGTGGTCATAACAGGGAAAAATGACCCAAAATCTGTAGGTATTCTCACTTTCTCCTGTAGACAGTAAATTTTTTGAGATTTGCAGACAAAAGGAAGTTTTAACTAAAACATTTCTATTTCTGTTTACGCATAAAGACTTAACTGTGAATCTGTGGATTATTTCACTCAATTTATATAGAATGAAAAGCACTAACAGGTGACTGTGCATTGCAGCTAGTAGGTTTTTGGTGGGGAGGCAGGGAGAGGGCAGAGGGTTTTGCTCCAGAAGGTGTGGAGAAGAGAAGAAATCCATTAGGGAATGTAATTTTCTATCCCAGCTGTTTTGTGATTGTTGTAATGAGTAAGAAATCCAAATTACATTACAGTGTGTTGCAAATATCTTCTCATGCGAAAAATGTTCAATGTTAAATATACAAGCTGTAGTCCCATTGAAAACATTTGATAACAGACTTAACAGCAGTTTCAGAAAGATGTTGGGTATCCTTGCTTTGGCTTCTCTTTCCTGCTGGTTCAGCAACAAACCAGTCGTAAGTCAAATAATCATAACTTTACTAACTCACACATCCATATCCTCAGGATAAGAGTATATAGGGTTAAAACTTTTTAGGATGGCTGCAGCCTAAGTTAACCATGCTGATGTAAATAGTACTGTAGTTGCATTTTTCAAAGCTAACCAATGTTTAGTTCGGGCAACAAGAATCTCTGTATTCTTGTTGCTGTGTTTCTGAAACAGCTTCAGCTGAAATGGGTTAACCTCCTCAAGAGGTGCTCCGTTATTGTTGACGAAATTATTGCTCTTAGTATATTTTAGGGAAAAATCTAATTGAGTAGTTTGAGCTATCTGCAACCTTTGTTTAAATTAAGCAAATTTAGATATTTGCTTTGTTTTGAACTGTAACCCAGGTAGAGCTAGAAAGCTGCTGGGAGGATGTAAATTGCAGCTGATTTCTTGTATGTCTTCAAAAATAACATCATAATCGAGACATTTTAATCCAAATCTCCTGTATGTAAAGGCTAAAGTCCAGCCAAAAATCACATGATTTGATGCTTGATTGTGGAGATTGACTGGAGAATTTTAAATACAAAATATGTCAGGAATTTTGTAATTAAATTAATGAAAATACTCATGAAATCTCATTATAGAAACCAAACCAAATCAACCCAAATCATTAAGTATTTGAAAGGATACTGCTCAGCCTCTCATCAATAGAAAAAAACCCCTGAAAAACCGCTTGCTTTAAAATTTCCTTTTGGTTATAACATTGTTTTGTATGTGCATGTATTTGTGTAAAGGTACACTCAGACCTCTTACTGTATATACACGAAATTACCTTCTGTGTAAGCACTTTGTAACTATTCTTCACACAGCAAGTGTGCAATAGCTTTTCTAAATCCAAACTACATCTTTTGTAAAATGATTTCTCCAAGCGCTCAGATAAAGGATTTAGAGAAGAGCATGAGTGGTTTGCTTAAAGAAAAACTTTTGCAGGTAGCCTCGTGGTGTAACAATTGAAAGATGTCCATCCAGGCCAGGAATCAGCTCCTGCAACTCTAAAGACGTTGCTGCTATTGTAGCCAAGACAAAGCATATTCTAGCCAGGCTTTGAACATCTTCTGTTGAAGACATATAATGTTATTGATTGAAAGGGCCTCAGACAGGCACAGTTCCTCAGTCAGCTAAATTCTAAGATGGGAAAAGAAATGTTATACTGCACTTAGAACGACATGCCTTATCAATTTGGTCTGCCTGGGATAAGAAGACTGTTAGAAAAACAGTTAAAAAATTAATAAAATTAAAAACATACCCCAAACAAATTTGCTCAGTGTAGAAACTATAAATCTGAACTTCCAAGCCCTATTGAAATGAAGAATGTAATTTTAATTTCCTGGAACGAAACTATATTACTTATATGTACTATGATATTAACATAATGTTACTCTAGAAACTAATAATTAATTGCAAATGGATTGTGAGCTATAGTGAGCTCTTTTATTGGAAAATTAGGTGCAGCATGTACTGAGGTACATTGAAGACTGTCTGAGAAAAATAATAATATGAGCTATTACGTTATGTAAAGGAATGTATTCTTTTTTTGAAGGATTCCTGTGTGAAATTAAAAAAAAAAATTCCCACATACCTACTATTTAGGTTAGTGTAGTGTACCACTCATCATTAGAAGACTTTATTTTGTGACACAATTTTATTGAGCCTTTTTAATTAGCTTTCCTTACAGTGGGATTATTTAATTAAACTTCAGGTCATTAACCTCTATTTACCTTTGTAAAGTTCTGTGTGGCAAGGAGTTGTACACATTATCTGTCTCTAGTCACAGAGTATCAGTAGCTGAGCTGTTGTACAATAATTATTTAGTGCAAATTTAAAGTAAGAATTATCTCATTAGAAACACTAGTGTAAAGTCAAGCTTTCAAAGGAGCCTGCCAGATTTATTAAAAGGAGCAAAATCTAGGAAACAGATTTTTCAAAGAGCCAGTTCTTCACGAACAGGCTTGAAACTGTGAACTAACAAAGCCAGAGGTTTTGGAGCAGTTTAAATCATATCTGTGGGTCTGTAGAAAGCCAAACCAGGTGAGAGCCTGGAACCGTTTAGAGATTATGGAGCAGATTTGCTAATCTAGATATAGTCCCTCTGTGCCACTCAGACGGTCATCAGTAGGTGAGATGTAGGTACAATCTGTAAGCAAAAATCCAAGACATAGGGCAAACTACTAGTGCCTCCAGGACCCTTGAAGAGGTGGGGTGGTGTACTGCCCATGTGTGGGGGGTGAGTTGCTGCAATGTTTCTCAACACTTCTCAGCACTGGTAAATCTCTCAGTCCATGATAGAGGCTCCATTAAGGAACCTGCAATGCTCAATGACAAAAGCTACTAAATAAGAGTGCTAACAGTGCGCAATCACAGAGGAAGAACTTGCTTTTGGATTTCCCGCTGAGCTCTGAGCGCAGTCAAATGTCATGTTACAATTCAGTAGTTACTGTTCTTTGTGCCTTAACTGCATTGGAGATTGCATTACTCTCACATGAATTCCAGCTGATCAGCTGCTAGTGTTTATTCTTGACACTTCGCTAGAATATGCTGTGCCTGAAAACATTTTAGATGTAATGTATTATTCTTTTCTTCAACACGTGTAGCATTACTTTTTGGTTTTTTATATATATAAATAAATACCACTTAGGCAACTGCATATGACATGTTCTCTCTGCCCTTCCCGGAATAGACACGTATGGATTTTCTTGGTGATGGTTCTGAACAGGTAAAAGCCTTTGAGAGCTTCCTAATATCTCAGTGACTGTAGTAACCCATCTTTCTCTGTGCTTTGAATGCTTTTCCACCCTCCTGTGATGCAGGGGAGGAGAAGGACGGATGGCAAAAGATAGATTCTGGCACTTCAGTGCTATGAAAACTAGGGGCAATTCTCTCCTTGCATAGGCTTCCTTTAACCAGTCTGTTAGGAAAGCAATTGCAACATCAGTTATTTTTCTCCTGTTTTTTAATTGCCTGTAGCTGCAAATCTTGAATCTGACTTGATTTTGATCTCAATTCTGAAACCTTGTGAGTTTACTCTGCGTTTCAAACATCTTTACTGCAGCTTGACTGTATGTGGAAGCCATGTTAGATTGACAAGAAGACATTTTGAAATTGTTTTGTTAAAAAACTGCAAAGCCCTGTGGATGTTTCAGAAAGATCACAGAATTATAGAATCATTGAGGTTGGAAAAGACCTCAAGGATCATCAAGTCAACCCACATCACCTAACTCACTAACCCATGTCCCTAAGCACCACATCTACACGTTTCTCGAACACCTCCAGGGATGGTGACTCCACCACTTCCCTGGGCAGCCTGTTCCAATGCCTCATCACTCTTTTTGTGAAGAAATTTTTTCTAATATCCAGCCTAAACCTCCCCTGGCGCAACTTGAGGCCATTTCCTCTTGTCCTATCACTTGTTACTTTAGAGAAGAGCCCAGCACCCACCTCACTACACCCTCCTTTCAGGCAGTTGTAGAGCATGATGAGGCCTCCTCTCAGCCTCCTCTTCTCCAGAATAAACACTCCCAGCTCCCTCAGCCACTCCTTGTCAGCCCTGTGTTCCAGACCCTTCACCAGCTTCGTTACCCTTCTCTGGACCTGCTCCAGCTCCAGATTTACAATATTGATTTAAACTGGAATTAAACTAAGTCGTCTTCATGTGACCTAAATATAGATCTAATCACAAAGTCCATGCAAGGCTTTGTTGTAGTTTAATAATGCATTACTAGGCTAATACAAATATAAAGAGCAAATTCATTTACCTCTAATCAAGCAAGAAATACGGTTTAAAGCCATATATGCTCTGATATTTAGATTAGGTTTTCAGCTCACACTTCCCTCGGTCTATATACCAGCATATTCCTTAGATTGTCTGCTTTATAAATAAACATTGAGTAAATGCATCACTAACAGGCCAGGCAAAGTGGTGATTTAGAATGGAAGCCATAGTATAAGAATTCTGGATAACATGGTAAGAATGTTAAGAAAGTTAATGTTGTTTTTTTTTAAAATAAATTATTTAATAAACCTCTGTAATTGGAAAATTATCTCCTTTTTGTTGTTTCTCTGTTTCATGGAATTATACTAAATGCTACAAAAAAATCATCAGCCAGCTAAAAATACTGAATTAAATATTTCCATTAGGGAAAAAATATACTTTAATGATTTACAGTGTTTAACACTTTTTGAAGCATTAGTAGCACTGTTTATCTTACAGCACCTCTAGGTCATTTACAGTTCTAACAGTTCTAAGACTATTTGGCTTTGCTTCACAGTTTTATCTTTAGCTTCCATTTAAAATCAGAAAACCAGGCAGAGCCCTGAAGGTCACAGCTAAAGCCTCGAGGTGAGCATCCTGTGTCTGTGGCTTCCCTGCTGCACACCCGGACACCAGGTCTCTAGTGCTTATAACTTTCAAGCCCCTCAATCTGTGGAAAAGAAAGTCCTTGTTCTGGTGAGGCTGCCCAAGCTTTTTACGTGGTAATTACAAATCTAGAAGATGATGATCCTTTGGGAGGTTCCTAACACAGGGATCCTCATCACTTATGAGGAAGATGCCTTGTGCTGTAGGAGTCTTCAGTCTTATACAAAACCAGTTGTTTTGGGGTCTAAACAAGTTATAAAACAAATTCATTATTATAAGACAGTTAACTTTTCCTTTCCTTAAGTTCCAGCCCCATCTGAACAAACAATTTAAATGTAAAAGATTAATATATAACATTAGTACCAGAATTACATGTTATCCGTGATTCGGGGGTAAGAATTTACAGGCGCAATCAGCAGAGCAGCTGTGTTCCCGTGCTGTAATGATATTTAATTGTTGACCTTTGAAACATATTGCCTGTTACATGACTATTTCTCTGGCTGAGTCTGTTCTTTCCTAGTTGGGGAACAGAGGAGGGCAGGGGTATGTAAATACGGAATCTCATTTAGTCTTCCAAGAAGTAATGAGGCTGCAGAAGTGCGGAGTGCTGTTCAGAATATCACGCCCTTTCAGTCAGAATAATGTAGCAAGAAAGCAGTAAAGCCATTTTTCCTGTGTGGAGGCTGGGGAAGTAGAAAAGGATGATCTCACTGGGAAAATTACTGTTCTGGAATTCGTGCCACTATGAGGAGGTAGGCACCATCAGAAATGAATTATTGTCATCATAGTCGATATCAAAAGAATACCTGATTCAGAGTGTATTACTGGCATGAATGACAATTCTGAGAATGCAAAGGCAGTAAAATAATAAATCCTGTACAGTGATGATTGCAAAATGATCACCTACTGTCAATGTAATGGCCGTTATCTAATCAGATATGCAATTTGTTTGAGTATATTAGGCCATTCTGAATCCATCGTGTTTATTGTGGTTGCCCATAATCTAATTAACCTGTAACTTGTCTGTTAACCTAGAAATTGTTACAAGAGTAACTTGTACAGCCTAGTATAAATCTACCACATTAAAAAAAGATTCTATTTGAAACAAAGTCTCTAAAACTGGAATAACTGAAAATGGATAGGTTTCTGCTGTTGAAATTACCACATCTTATTTTTGGAGACAGGAACTGTACAGGACTGGTTCTGGACAAAGTGTAAACAGGAAACCTAACCGAAACTTAGGTGTCTGGTACTAAGCAATTAGTACACTGTGCAAAGGGATGCAGTTATTAATTCATTCCCTTTAACTGAGACAGGTATGTATCACTTGTTTAAGCATATCTCTCTTTCTGCATTCCCAATCATCATAATATTTGATACTGATCCAGCTAGTTCCCCAATATTTTAATCTGGGAAAAGATGAGTTTCCTACCTAAATTCTTTCCTGTGGGCTCAGCTGAGTGAAGCTCTAAACAGAGATTTCATTTTCATATTAGTGGGTAATGCTCTGTGCATTTAAACTGCTGTGTTCTAGCTGTAGCCACAGGGTAGTATGAGTAAAGTGATTTTTTTTCCAAGAAACTTCCTTTAAGCAGTAAAATAAAAAAACAGCAGGCCATCTCATCCTGGTAATTAAGGTTCTCCTTATATTTCCACTGCTGAAGAACTTCTACAGATCTGAAAACCATCTTGAAAGTGAAGTTCTCTGTAAAGTTCTCATCATCAGTCCTTGTTCCCACCCAGTCTGGATCATGAAAGATCCTTGAAATTACAAACTTTGTCAAGACATCTCCTACCTTAAAGATCCTACCCCTTCATCAGTGTCTTGCTAAGGTACTGAGAAGTAAGTAAATCACCATTACATTCTTATAAATCACTGGGAAGGACACACGTCTCTACTATATGTAGATTTTCCTGTGATTCCAGGATCATAGAATCATAAAATCATTAAGGTTGGAAAAGACCTCAAGGATCATCAAGTCCAACCATCAACCCAACACCACCTAACTCACTAACCCATGTCCCTAAGCACCACATCTACATGTTTCTTGAACACCTCCAGGGATGGTGACTCCACCACCTCCTTGGGCAGCCTGTTCCAATGCCTGACCACTCTTTCAGTGAAGAAATTTTTCCTAACATCCAGCCTAAACCTTCCCTGGTGCAACTTGAGGCCATTTCCTCTTGTCCTATCACTCGTTACTTTAGAGAAGAGGATGTTTGAATGGAACTTTTTTTTTCTTTTTTTTTCTTTCCCCTATAGATTCACTAGACATAATTATGTCATATAGAAGTATATTGAATTTTTGTGTCTACATTTCTTCACTGTTTTTATTAAAGGATTTTCTATATTATCAACATTTCAGTCCTCTTATACGTTTTTGACTTTCGTTCACAGTCTAGAGGAAGTTCAATAATCCTTGTCACTGCTTAAAACTCAGACTCTTACAAATATAACATTTCATTGAACCAGCCAAAGTGAAAGGACAGGCTCTATTTTTGATAACAAAGTAAATACATTGCATAATTTTTATTATGAAGTTTTTACTGTATAAAGTAAGTGAGAAATTAAAGGAGAGCTTCTTTTTAGAAGTTGTGGGGATTTTTTAAAACTACCGTTCAGTTTGCCAAAAGAAAATATCCATGGCTGGTCCTGTGCATGCAGAGAGGGGCCAAACTGATTAAAACTCTTAATAGTGGTATTCTGTATTAATGAATCAGTCTGAATGATACTGAGAACAAACATCAAGTTAAAGGCCACCATAAATGGTGTATGAATTCTTAAATTAAAAAAAAAATGAACAAGATAAAAGATAAAAATTAGAAGGTAAATTCTTAATAATTCCATTTTCTGTTTTGGAGTCACTGGTCACCTTTCTGACTGTCTACAGGTATGCTGTCCTGCTAGCACTTCAGCAAGAACTCCATGCTATGCAGTGACTTACACACAACATACACAGCACTGGCATAGAAATTGCAGGGTTACTTATGGTGAAAGGTATCTAAAAAAACAGAAAAGGAAACAGGTTAGAGAGATGCGAGGCCCTTCACATTTCAGAAGAAGCTTGGGACTTGAAGACATCCTTGTCAATAGCTTAGTCTAACTGTCACTTACAAGCAGCTGAATGACTCTCTCATTGAAGCTGAAAAGGATCCTTTTCAGCATTTTAAAACAAAGAAAAAGCCTTGTGTATACGTGAAAGCTGAATGCCCCCCACCCACCCCAAAACAATGTAATATCTGTTCAACCTAGCATACTTAAACCAGTATATAACTATACCACACGTTAGTCTAAAAGAAATTCAGGCCTGAGAACGAGACTAGGAGCCATCTGCTCTTATTTGAAATGTGTGCAATAAACTGATCATATAAACTCCCTTTATACACAGTGGAAGAAAACAAGCACCCTAAGAGAGCCATTATTCCTGAAAGATATTACACATTACTTTTGGGATGATAGGAACCTCCTCCTGCAAGTTTCTCCTAACTTGCCTGGTGAGAGCAATGTGCCTCCCCTCAGCAGATACAGCCTTTCTCCCCGTGTTGCCCGTGTAAGATATGCTGTCATTTGGCTATATGAAACACTTCGAGCATGCACTTCCTGCATGGAAGGGTAAACTCTGAGATAACATTTATGATTCTGGATGAGGAGGCTGAGCAGTAAGGGCACTGCATCAGCCTATACTGTCCCAACACTGAACACTGTTTTCTTAAAAATTAATCATTAAAAAGCCCTTTTTTATATAAATAAAATATATTAATGGATTTTATGGTAGAATAAAATTACTAAGTTATTTGAAGGGTCAGTAGTGAATGTCTTAAGCTTCTAAAAAATTCAGTATTTAAAAATTACTTTGAATAACTTAAGGCGGCACAGTAAAGTCAAATATACAGTTTATAGGTTGAATCTGAAATTAACCAACCTGTAATAAGGTCTTGTAAATAGTAGTGTACCACTCAAACAAAACTTGATTGCAGTGAAGTTGGTCATAAACAGAAGCAGACATTTAACAGTGTAATTGTTACCCAAAGTCTGTAACACGCATCACAGAAAATGTACAAAATAGTGATATGTTAGCTGCAATAAATATTATTTAAGATTATTAGTTTAGATTTAAGCATCAAGATTTCAGTAAGATATTCAAGAAGTTTTATCATAGTGTCCTTCTAAAGGCACATTTGAATAGTATTTTATTACAGTAACAAGATGTGATGTAGAAACAATACACACAGCTAGAAGACAGGATTTTGCCAATTAGGTGGACATATGATAACGTTATACATAACGTTTCAATTGCTCATCTAAGGTTAGCATCAGCAATTAACATAGGTGCTAGACTCTATCAGATATTTCACAATGATATTTCTTGCACAAAACCTTGAATTTCTAATGTTGCTTTATGCAACAGTTTTATCAAACTGTGCACTATTACTTGTGCATAATATTTTTTATTATTTATTTAAATGGTAATATTTACAGGATGTTTCTACTAAGTTGCAAATTTGTAAACAACCTATTTTAGATTTCTGTTCTTGGAAATTTTAGAATGGTTTCTGTGTGAATGGGAACAAAAGTTTTCTAAACTTCCTTCATGAAATAATTCCTAATAAAAATAGTTTTTAAACATTAGCACTCAATATTTCTGTTATAAAGCTAGCTGTCTTGATCATGATACTGCTCTGTGAAATCAAGATGTTTTTCTGTTTAACTGGGAAGTTTGTTGGGACATATGTGGCCGTTCATTTGCAGAGTGAGGATGCTAGTATTGCCTTGCAACTCAAGCGAAGCTAACATGAATATAGCAACTATATTAGAACAAGTTAACTGCTTTAATAATTTCATCATTATTTGGAAATGAGGACACATACATGATGTGGTAGATATAATGAATCATGCTAAGGTTTAACAAATCACGTTATAGCTGATAATTTGTTCGTCAAATTTTGTTCTATGCTGTAATTATGAAGAATTTTTAAAAAGGCACTGGTTTCAGCTGCAGCTTACATCAGTAAAGTTTAAGGACGCCTCTTTTTTTTTTTTTCTGTTCAGAATTCTGTCAATGTATTGAGATAACCAACGGAACCAGCAGTTGTGAGATAGTGATTTTTTAATTTTTATTTTTTTTTTAATACTGATCAGGGTAGTTCTTTAAGGGTTAAAGAAGGATGAGATCCTGCAAATTGCATTTCTTCCATTCTTTGCCTCTATAATTCTAAAATGAAGATCATAACCAAATGCCCCACTTTTTGTATATCATAAACACATAAAACCATCACAAAGTTAAAATTAATAGTCAAATAGCACTAAGAAGATATTAATTTGCAACTAGAGTAAATAATGGCTGAAGGTTGGACTGTTGTAGTTCTCTCTGTACTTTCTCCCGGCTTAATCATAAGTCTGCTGCTATCCAAGTTTTGTGTGTGTTTCTTGGTGTAAACAAAATTCATCACATTATGACAGCAGTCATAAATACATTCAACCATATATTATAATATAGCTTAAGGAATTATTTTTTCTGTTCTCCATAAGATAGTTTTTCATGTTTAAAAAGTAACATTTTTATTTACATACATTTGTGGCACCTATGATTTAATGCTATTTACCTTTTTTTTCATGAGAAACAATTCTTAAGGTCTGACTCACTTCTTTTTTTTTTATGTGACTTCTTGACCATAATTTTACTGAGTAAAATAAAATTTGCTGAATTTTTAGCAATAATGCACAAGCTGAGCTGTGTCTTAGTAGCTCATTAGTCTTTGGTCTAGCAGATTAATACCAATCTATATGTGTGTCCATATCATTCAATATAAAATACAAAAAAAACCCAAAGTTTAGCTGTGGAAGCTATTCAGTATCCTGCCTGAGTGATAATAGTTCAGTTTTCAGCCACATGTCTAATCTGTTGTACTTTTCTTGTTCATGGTGAATTTAATCTTTAATAGGTGACAATGCAAGTTACTTATAGCAGATAAAATAGCATATTTTCCACAAAGTAATTTTCAGTCCCTAATATCAATATCACTACTTTCTCTTTTAAAAAGCAAGTTATTCTGGAACAAAATTATATGCGATGACTCACTGCTAAATTTTACCTTCTGTGAGGTGGAGTGCTTTCCAAAAGAAGTAGCTGAGAAGGTGTAATTACGCATACTTTATTTTTAACCCATTTTCTCCTAATTTATTTGCCCACACTTCTCTGCTCTGAGTAAGCACTGTTATTTTTACAAAGCACAGTAGAAATACTAAGGGTTATACGGCACTAACTTTGTTTTGTTAGAAATCATCTGTAACTTTAATCTCTTTAGGATCTAAATGTTGGAATATTTAACATGGGGATTTAGGAAAAAATTAAACAAGAGCTCTGTGAACACCAGGGGTGAATGCTAAGCTTCATCGCCCAAAGGCTAACTTTGTATCCAATTGTTGAATTCAAGTAACAACCTTCGTCCTGAACTTTATTCGTATGTCTCTTCTAATATTTTTGTAACATTATAAAAAAGAGAAGTTAAGACTTGTATAGAAAATAGTATATGGTGAGTCTTTATATTTAAAGATAAGTCCAGGTTGATACTTTCCTTCATGTGCATCTTCTTGTCATTCATCTTTGGCCTTCTGTTCTCACTAATTTAAAGAACTCCAGTGGTCTTCCTGCTAAATCCTACCTCCGTGCAGAGGCAACAGGGCAAAAATGCAAATTTTCAACCTAAGTATGAATGAGGCTGGATGAGGGAGATGTTTACTGATGTCCTTTTTGAACACCTTTGATCTAAAGTCAGCTGTGCCTTAGAGCTAACATTGCCGAATGAGAGGGTTTCGCTGGGCTGACCTTCTGGTAAAATCTAAGCAACTACTATTACCTATCAGTAATAATACGGGAAACATTCGCAGGTCCTCATGTGGTAAATTCTTCTCCTCCTCCAAAGATCTGTTAGGACATTATCTACCCCTGGTGAAAAGGAAAATAGCCATGATTCAGTGAACCAATCCCTGTCTTGATTTTTAGTTTTTTAAGACTGGGCCATGAGATAATTGCAGTAAATAAACTTTGGAATTTTCTAGTTCTTTCTGCTTTTCTTGATCTTTTGATTTCCTAAATCTGTACAAATAATCTTACTTGTAGTTGTGCTTTCAAAGGCTTTCCCACGGACTTTGGCAACAGCATTGCTCCTGGTGCAGTTACTAACTGCTGTGAATAAAGAGGTACTTTTCTGACTTACCTCTCTGTTATCCCAGACAATAATTTCAGCAAATTATTCTCTGGGAGAATTTCTCAAATCAGACGAGACCCCAAATCTCTCTAATAAACTTCCCCAATGATGTGTGCTTCTACCTGATAACTAGTTTAGTACAGCTGCTGAAATAATTAACCAGACTGCATCTAAATCACCATCCTCACATAATTTCATTAATTTCAACAATTTTTTAAAATCAACACTGTCCAAGCCTGCTAAGTATTACAAAATTGCTTACCTTGCTGTGTTGTTTTTAGCTTGTATCTGAAGCTTGATGATTGCCTTAAGTACAGGTGAAGCTATTACAGGTGACAGATGTCAACAATATTTAAAGCAACCTTCCACTTTCCACGTTTTTGGCTACTTGTCAATCAGAATCAATTAGTTCAAATGCCTGATTCTTATGCAGAAAGCATTAAATGGTTGGAGATACAATTTTTTTTCTTCTTTTGTTGGAAAAGCTGTTTTTCTATAAGTGTACATTACTTTGGGCTGGTGATACTTTGTTCACAATCATTCTCTAACCTGAAGGTCAGTTTACATTTTTGCTAACCACCACTTCTTTATTCCCACACCACAGAATTTCAAATAAACTAAATTAGACTTAATGTTTATCATCTGTCAGACATTGCTTTTAAAATAGTGACAACTCCAGGTAATCTGTGAAGGAATTTTTGGCAGAAATGATAAAGCAATTAATATTTCATTGCCCAAGCAAACAGGACAAAAGCAAAGAGTTTAAACATACAATAAGAATCTTTAATTCATCTTTTCTGTTACAATCATGCATATCACAATATAGTTTTGGAAGTGAGAACTCTGTTGCTACATCTGATAGAAGTCAATAGCTCCTAAACTACAAAACCAGCCGAGCAAATAGAAAAGAAAGAATTGAAGAGAGCTGGTAAGAAAAGTATTGTGAACACTTGACTAACATGCATCTCAGTAGGTGCATACAACTTCATATTGCAGTTGTGTCCATCTGAGACTTCCTAGAGAATAACAGTGCAAAGAAAACTTCTGCTTCAGCTTCATCAGGGACCTTTCTGTGATTGTTTTTATGAATGCTAAAGACAACATGGAAGAATCAGATGTCAGTTACACTAGAATTAACCCAGAGAGCAATGAAAAGTTATTTCAGTTTTATGTATGTGAAGCTGTATTTTATGTGTTTTTATTTGCTGCCATTTCTAAAAGCACAGAAAGTCTGTAAACCAATGCAGCAAAAACTATGTTAAATCTATAATTGAGAAACTAGTTCAGATATAATGAAATGACAGTACATCTATATTTAATACTAATACCTAGGGGATTTTCTATTTTAAACTCTCTAATAATTTCATAGGAAATAGACATTGTCATCCTTTCTTTATATATGGTATCTAATCCATAATATATAGCATAGCCTGCATTTACAGCCTTCTAAACTTTCTAGCTAGAGAGGAATACAGCCGTTAGAGGGAAGATTATAACATGGACTTAGTGCAGGAGCTGGAGTAAGCAAGGGTACAAACAATGTAAAATGGAAGAAAAAGGAAAAGGCTGTGTTCTCCAAACGACAATGTTCTTTCCTACTGCAGAAGGAATCTGAGGAAGAATCACCCACTTGCCACCAGGAAGGCGGTCTTTTTGTATTTTGCATGTGCAACAGAAAGGGATCACATGTAAGAGATGGAATAACTGGAGTATACAAATGCTTGATTTTAGCAATTGCTCACAGAGCTTCTTAAATTCTTCAAATAAGAAAAAAGTGGATTATAAAGCCTTGGAAGAGTCTGGGACCAGGCAAGAATTATAAATTCTGGGAATTAATTTGTGTGAATACCATTAATATAGTTGAAATGGGGGAAGATAGAGTAGAGGCAAATATATGTTCAGAACATTAATTACGCCTTTGTCTTGAGTGGAGGAGCTAATACCCTCAAAAAGTATTTGAAGATGTATAAAACAAGAGTCTTCAAAGCATTCAAGTTTAAATTTATAACTTCAATACTTAATTACTATAAAATTAAATAAATCTAGATTTTCAATTTTTTTACTGTAATTATGCCTTTTGCACAAATTCTAACACAGTAGCCTGTTGGATTTTATTTTCTTAAATTACTTGCAAGTTCTTAATGTTGTCTGTATTAGCTATGCATTTAGAAAACAACAAAGTCTACTGAAACTCAGTAATGACTTTCTACTACCTAGCTTAATAATTAAAGTCTTTGGGAGCTGAAGAAGTCCCTGAGGTAACCTTTTCTGATTGCCTTTTATTTGTCTATACAGAGTAATATGGCCTGATGATTTTGGCAAAATATTTTGTCCTAAAGCTTGGATAATTTATTTTCAGCCACCCAGCGCATAGCAGTGTAAAGACCGCAATCTTTGCTTTTCTGATATGATTTCTGCAAAGGGGTCTTCCTGTTAACAGAAAAACAAGCAACATTACATATTTTTGAGGGACCACCTGATATACTCAATCATTTCTTGAGTAGCATTGTATCTGGAAGTACATAAGTCAGAATTGCAAATATATTACCCACATACAAGAAACAGTATTTTTTTTTTCTTCTTCCTCTTTCTCTAGTGGTTAGTGTGACAGCAATGGATAACACAACACTAGATGAATTAATGGTATGTAATAGTATAACAGTTCTCAAATTTGTCACTTTGTTCCTTTCCCCCTCCGTTACATAGTATTATCTACAGGAGAATGAAATCTCTCCAGTTCCACACACACATTCCTTTCCCTCATGGGGAACTGGACATTTGCAATGCCTCTGCTCCCATCAGTGATCCTGCATACTCATAGGCAGCCGTTGCTTTGCTCTGTAAAAGCCACTGGCTGATTCATTTCTGTCGTTGCGTAACTATTGATTGGCATTTGTAGCAAAACCCTTTTAGCCTAGCCTTTTTCTTCTGGCTTCTGCTTTGGCCCAAACTAAAAAATGGGCTGGTTTAGTTCTGACCTACTTGTAATTAAATTGACAGCTTTCTCTTTGCATAGGCTTCTTTATTAAAATCAAAGAACACCATCCAGACACCAGGATTTGAACTAACCCCTAAACCTGTCTTCACATCATTGGTGGGATTACAGGGCAGTTGCAGATATGTAGCATTTCTAAAGAATTTTGTAGGAAAGCAAACTGTAGCCAACTCAAAAAGCCAATACCCACATAATTAATATTAATATAGGATCAATTCTCTATGGAAGATTATTCTATGTAAGAACATCAGTGTAAAATACATTGTAATCTTTCTTTTAAATGTAAAGTTAGTAAAAATCCTTAATTAACATAGATGATTTTTCTTCTAATATCCATGATTTTGAGAGGTTTTATAGTACTGTTTTCTGTGATCAAAATTACTTGCTTTTTAACCTGATTTTTTGATTTCATCTTGTTTCAAAAATATCAGAAATAATGATTTACATATTTTAATTGTTTACTTGTAGAGTTTTTTAATTGCTGTTGATAGACAAAATAGAGATTCCTCCCATCTAGTTGCTATTCTTTCTTGTATGATAGCAACACTTTCTTTTATGATTCTTGCATTTTTTTTCTTTTTTTTCTCTTCAGCAACCTCTCTACATGGAATTCTAATCACAAAAGACAAACAAAGCACCGTATAATGACCAAGGGTCATAGTGTAAGCCTGTTCTTCTTGTATGTGGAGATTTTGCATTGCATAAGTCAGAGTATTTTTGAATGCAGATTGATTGGCATGATATTTCCTTTAGTCAGCTCCGACCTTTTTATTAGGTTTATCCTATAATTCACTCACTCTCCTGTCAAACATTAAAAAAAAAAATATTTCCTATGTGATTTTTTTTCAAAGACTCACTGTCTCAGACAAAGTTGAGTACTTAGATGTCTCAGTTACTCGGTGGAGAGAAACTCTTTTTTGGATACCACATCACACTTACCACCTTATTCTCTCATCTCTTTCCAGAAATATTTTAAGGAGTTTAAAAGTATATTATGTATATGTTTGTTCCTTTATGGTTTTCTGTAGAGAAGGTGAATGCAAGTACTGTGTCCAGTTATAGACTTGAGAGTTTCCTTTTCAGATATTTCAGCAAATTTCGGTGGGAAATGGAAGGAGAACAGAGAGATGCTCTGCCCTGGAAGTGATAAGGTTTTAAGGTCCTTAATTTTTATGTAGGTTGGTTAATTAGTCTTGCACTCAGGAAGTCAAGAGATTCTTCTGCCTCTTGACAAAACATTCCTGTTATGGCCATGGTACCAGGGAAACACAGAGGTTACATTATTAGTTTTTTTTAGAACACTAAGGAGTCTTCTAGGTCATCTGGATTTAGGGTTTGCTAAACTATTATTCCTGCTCTGGCCATCTATTAAGAGGACACATGCTATCACTGTGCTGCACTTGCTAAGGAGTGCTTCTTACTAGTATGGAGGAGACAACCTAACGCATGTTTTTAGTTAGGGAATGTGAAAACTTGTGGGTGTCCTGTGTGGTTGTGCCTCCTTCTTCCTTTAATGAGTAGAATAGCAAGAATTAGGAAGCAGAGACACTGTTGCCCTCTGCCTCAGGGAGGTACCAGAGGGACTGAAAGCAAAGACAGCTTAAAGAGCATAGTACAAGGAATCAGGAACTTTAGCTTTTAAAAAGATCCTATCTACAGCAGCAAGGATTGATATTGGCTGGGGCATCTGCCACTCCAGAGCTCATCACACAGCCACTTTTTGACAGTTCTTTTGCCTACTGCACGCTGATGCAAAGGCCATTTGGGCTTTTTAGGATTCTCAGACAGTTAAGAAAATGAATTTGTAGGTTTTGAGTTGAGGCAAAAAGGGGTTTGCTTCTAATCTTTTCATAGAATCCTTGAATGGTTTGGGTTGGAAGGGACCTTAAAGACTGTACATTTCCAACCCCCCTGACATGGGCAGGGACACCCTCCACTAGCCCAGGTTGCTCAAAGCCTCATCCAGCCTGGCCTTGAACACCTCCAGGAATGGGGCATCCACAGCTTCTCTGGGCAACCTGTTCCAGTGTCTAACCACCTTCACAGTAAAAAAAATCTTCTTTATATCTAATTTAAATCTACCTTCTTTCAGCTTAAAACTATCACCTATACTACATGCTTTTGTCAAAAGTCCCTCTCCATCTCTCCTGTAGGCCGCCTTCAGGTACTGGAAGGCTGCTATAAGGTCTCCCCAAAGCCTTCTCTTCTCCAGGCTCAACAACCCCAACTTTCTCAGCCTTTATTCATAGAAGAGGTGCTCCAGTTTATTGGATTATCTTTGTGGTCCTCTTTTGGATTGCTCCAATGGGTCCATGTCTTTTTTATGCTGGGGGCCCCACAGCTGGACACAGTACTCCAGGTGGGGTCTCACGAGAGTGGAGTAGAGAGGGAGAATCACCTCCCTTGACCTGCTGGTCACACTTCTCTTGATGCAGCCCAGGATACGGTTGGCTTTCTGGGCTGCAAGTGCACATTGCTGGGTCATGTTCAGCTTCTCATCAACCAATACTCCCAAGTCCTTCTCCTCCAAGCTGCCCTCAATCCATTCTCCACCCAGCCTGTATTTGTGCTTGGGATTGCCTCAACCCACGTGCAGGACCTTGCACTTAGCCTTGTTGAACTTCGTGAGGTTTGCACAGGCAAAACTCTCAAGCTTGTCAGGGTCCCTCTAGATGTCATCCCTTCCTTCCAGCATGGTGACTGCATCACACAGTTTGTTTTCTTTTAACTTTGAATCACATATTGACAACAGCAGTGCCAGAAGCCAAGAAGTATATTGGTGCTACTGTACTTCTGGATTATGAAACTATAAGCAGCTTCAGAAATATTTATTTTTTTGTTATATATTTCATATTTATTTCCTAACAAATTCAATTTCCTCTAAGTTTTAAGAGTAAGGAAATGGTTCTGTCTTTAGTGTGCCATCTGTTCATGACAAGGAATGGGAAGGATTTGAGAATACTGAGCTTTCATTGTAAGTGTCAACCTAACGCTACCTTGGGGAAAAATAATTTGAAACTATCCTTGAGGTTACCTGGATGGATTAGAATTGTAACAAGAGGAAGGTTACATGAGAGAGCTGACAGGTTGCTGACCTGCTTTGCTGAAATAACAATGATCAGAGAAGCTATTTTCAGTGGTTAATTTAAGTTTTCTGACAAGTACAAAGAAGTATAGTTGTTGAATAGTCCAAGGTCAAATTCTGCTAAAAGGTTTTGATACGTTGTTTATGCCCAGAGATCCATCAGCAATTAGAGATCAGACTTTACTGTTTTTCTCTCTAATTGACAGCAGTCTCACACTAGTAAGATTCCACTTGTTTTCTCAAATTATTCCAGATTTACACCTCAAATCTACAGAACCATTCATGTTTGAGTGAAGATTGCTGCATTATGCTGTTACAATACTACTTAAAATGTCATCTTCTCCCTGAAAAAAAGTAATCTTAATCCTCTATTGATTAATATACTCACTGATAAAAAACTATTAAAAAATCTCTTTCCTTTATTTTTCTTAATTCCTTCATAAATTCACTTTCTCTGATAATTACTTTCCTTACCTTCAACCCTGAAGTGGGGCAGGGGAAGAGTTCACATTTGTGAGAGTGGATATTTAACTTTTTTTTATACCCCACTTTCATTTTTGCATATCATCCTATTGAGCAGGGTCAAATGCAGAACCTTGCAGTCAGATTTGTTTTGTGGACACTCAAGAACCTAGTCCTTTCTCCTAGTCCTTTATTTCTTCTGTTTCCTGTCTTCTGTTTACTCTTCTCCTTTCTGGGTTTAGCTCTGATTGTGTAGCCTCTCTTATCCTGAGATTCCTTTGTTTATCAAGTTCAACCCAAATTTTTTTGACTAATTTGCTGAAAAAAATTTTATTTGCGTTTTTTAATGCTACATTTGAAAAGAAGAGGTGACAGTGGTATCGCTCTTTGTTTACAAAACTCTGCCTTTTTGGAGATGAGAAACACACCCGAGAAGATCCAATTCATCATTCATCAGCAAAGCTGTACGTACTGTGAATTCAGTTTTTACCTGTCTCAATATTTCCCCTTGGGAATGGTTTCCAAGAAAACCTTGAGAGCTAGACCTTAAAGACCTGTGTGATGTATTTCTCTATTTTTTCTTCTTTTGCTAGTTATGCTAGTTTTCAATTTCACTGCAATTTGAACCAGCTCAAGGTGTTATTTAAGAGGGTTCATATTTCATTAAATAATTGGACAGTACGATGCAGCTGAATTTAGGCAAATATGGACTACATATTTCTGTTTGCCATTCTCTAACTTGTTCATTAGAAAGACCCTGATCAGTTTTGTAAAATAAACAAATGTCATGCCATTTTATTCAGCTTTGAATCTAGGCTCAAGAGGTTTTTGTCATAGCTTGACATGGCTGAAGGCCAAATACCACGCAGCCGCTCACTCACCCTCCCCCTGCCCAGGAATGGGATTAAATCAAAAAGAGACTCATGGGTTGAGATAAGAACAACTTAATAACTAAACTACATTAAAGATGAAAATAATAATGATAATGATGATAATAATAATAACAATAATTATATACAAATATGCAAATAAGTGATACACAGTGAAACTACTCACCACCCAATATCCAAGGCTCAGCCTTTTCCTGGCTAGTGATCCCAGAGCAGGGATAGAGTTCTGAAACTGGAATCCCAGAAAAGAGATCAGAGCCCAAGCGTCTGAGAGAGCGAGAGCTGACCAAGAGAACCAGAGATAATCCTGAGAGGGAGAGAGAGATGACAGAGATTGAGAGAGAGAGAGAGCACGCGAGCACTTCTGGAGAGATTTTCATCTATACACTGGGCATGACCAGCAAGATTTGGAATATATCATTGGCCAATTTGTGTCTCAATCCTAAACCTAAGGTTGAATCCTAAACCAGTAATTGTGGGCTGTGCTCCCTCACGACTTCTCCTGCACCTGCAAACACTGGCACAGCAGAGAAGCTGAAAAGTCCTTGACTGTGCTGGCAGCAACTATAAACATCAGTGTGCTATCAGCCCTCTTAGCACAAATCCAAAGCATAGCTTCTTACTAGCTTCTTACTAGCTACTATGAAGAAAGGTAATGCTGTTCCAGCCCAAAGCAGGACAAGTTTCCAAGATAATTCTTCTCATGAAAAAAAAGTTGAAAGAAGGAATAAATTTTTTTGTGGGAAATAACAGGTTGTTTGGTGAATAGTGCAAAATCATAAAAGTCTGTGTGGATTAGAGAAGTCGACTCTACTCTCCTGTTTTTCTTCATGCCCACATTTTTTAATATACATACTTATATAATAAGTTTATTTATATCAGTTTGACATAGAGTATGTTTAATAATTTTGTTTTCTTCTTTCAGCATTTCTTAAGTCCTCTCACATATACCTGCACACAGATGAAAGAGAGACAGAGCTCATGCTTAGGAGGTAGAAAAGTAATATACCAAGCATCCTGTATCTGGTATGTATTTCATTCTTGTGAAACACGGGTTTTAGGGATGGATGCCAAAGATTAGGCTTTTCCCTTCTTCGCTTTTTTCCTGGATTTGACCCTGAATTGTAAATTCTAACTTGACACTGCGAAAACATTTACAAATGAATTTCCAGAGATATGTTATTGGCACTGCAGTCTTCATTTGATGTATTACATGAGAATTATTGTAGCTTATACTGAGTCAGTATTGAACACTTAGAGAAAGATGCATCGGTAAGCTGCCCCAAGCCTGCACAAATGTGAAAATAAATTGGGTCTCAAACACCATTATTTGTTCTAGGTAACAAACAACTGCCTCTAAGCCTTTTCTTCTGAAGTTGGTTTTACCTTTTTAGATTGGTTCAACTCAGTCAAGTGAAGTAAGCTTCTTTTCTCTTGAAAGGAAGATTGTGCTGCAGGGTTCAATTACAGAACATCTTTGAATCCCTAATTACATTGTCTCCATTATAATTATATGACTTTTAAAAATAAATCTTACAAATGTCTTTGAACATCTGTGAGAAGTTTAACATTTTATTAGGAGTTTAGCTGCAAATTATCAGAGTTTCCCACCATACAGAATTACACATGCTTATAGCACAGTAGGTTAGATGAGCAGTGCTGTGCTATACGTGATCCAGAGTTAGAACAGTGCAGTATGATGCTTTTCTTTCTCATTTATGTGACTGTCAAGATGGCTCATTTCAGAGGTGTCTTTGTTACAGTTTATGATGTAGACAGAAGGTAGCTCTTACTTGGGACACAATCTAACAGAAGTAGCCATACTGCCTCTCAATGACTAACATTTTTAAGCTACTAAAAGTCCTTGAAACAGGAAAAAAACCAAACAAACCAAACACCAAGCCCACAGGCAGTGGGTCAGAACAAGACCTATCTAACCTGCTGTCCTGCTTCTGCCCCAGCCTATACCAAAGCTGTTCTAAAGAACCCTGTGAGCTAGTAGTGGAACTTTTCCACTCTCTGGTAATTTGGGCTGCAGGGCTTCATCAAAAGAGAATTCTTTGTATTTGACAGCTCTCAAAGCTTTTTTTTTCCCCCTTCTTTTTTTTTTAAATAAAAATGAGTCTGGTTGCATTTTTAAATATGTGTATGAATTAAATTTTAGCACATTTGGTGATGGATTGTACCCCATTAGTCACTTTGCAATACTCCTGTTCCAAGTGTGATTTTTACACTCCATAAATAACTACTTCGTTTCTGGACTGGTCAAGAATGCTTCACTGAATACCGTCTAGCCCTAGTGATTTGTAGTTGCTCATTTTATGAGTTTGCTTAAAGCCTTTTCTACTTACATTTCAATCTGACACAGATCTGTTCAGCATCTCCCCTGGAAATAAAAGCTTCTAACATGGGAATCTCTCCAAACTTCAGCACAGCAAATAGCGAGACAAAGATTTTCCTTTGTCTTCTGCTGTAGCCTTACCTCCTCTTACACTTTGATAATCTATTGGGCCTCCAGTTTGCTAGACTTTCTTCTCCCAGTGCATTTGTAAAAGGCTTTATCATTTCCTTTACTTTCTTAGAGGCTGTTCCTCAGTCCTAATTATTTTTGTCTGCTTTATTTATTGTAATATATAATCTACCAAGGCCTGATTATTTTTTTCTTGTTTTAGTGGGGGAGGTGCAAAAGTATGCGTATTTTCTATATACGTATGTGTATGTTTTCTGTGTGTGTATGTGTGTGTGTAGCTATATAAATAACGATATTTCCTCCCAAGGATGTTTTATCATTTCAAATAAGCTTCTTTTTCTTGCTCATTAGAGATAGTGACCGTATTTGGTGTGAAGTCTTTTTATGCAGTATCTTTGCTTAGAGATTCCAACATCTGGGCATTCATTTGTAAATATCTTTGCAGTTATCCATTATAGAATGTATAATTTGGGGTCAAATCTAGTAAAAAGGGGACTTCATTGCACAATTAGTCAGAAAACCTGCAGAGTAGTAACTACTCTTTCACTGATTTTCCAAAAAAATACAAATAATTCAAAATAATCTGAAGGAATTACAGGCTCTTCATGTTTTCAAGAGTCAGAGAAGCTGCTTCAGCAGTGGGTATTTCAAAGACAGGGAACTAAATAAGATTGAAGAACCCTTCTGGAAGGGAGGAGGCAGACATAAGGATAAAATCCTGCCAATCTGGTGGGATGCTCTTCAAAAATATTTTATGACATGTATCATAGTAGTAGCATAAAATAGCACTATGCAGTTGTTAGTTTGTGAAGAAGTTAAGAGTACAAAGTACAAATACATCCTACCCTTAGACAACTGGTTGACTTGATAGATTGTTGCTTACCGGGGTAAGTTACAGAACAGAGAAATGGACAGAGCCCAGTGAGAACCTGTCTCCTTGCTGAGATGTGACTTTGTCTGTCCACAGATAGAAGATGCATGTCTATACATATTGTGTGCGTGTGTGTATGAATGTGTGTGTGTCTAGTCATGCACCAACGATAATTTCAACTATCGCAACCCTCTTACCTGCACAGAATGGTTCACAGATTAAACAAGAAGTCACAATATCCCTTTAGTTTATACCGCCTGTGGAAATCAAACACAATGACACCTGAAATCCTTCACTGCCTGGATGAAAAAGCAGATAATATTCTTGGATATGTAAATATCTTCAGTTAAGCAGTAGCAATACTGAAGAAGCAGGTTTTTTGTTTGTTTCAATTATATTTTATTATTTCAGTTATGGTTTGTTATGCAGGCATAACTTAAAAGCTTAAGTGTAATAAATTTAAAGCTGTATTCCAAGACAGAGAGAAGCTCATTCTATTTTTACTGATATTTAATAGATGCTATTTCATCAGAATGGGGAAGAATTACTTGAATAATATGTATAGCAGATACTTCATAATATTATTCAATAAATAACAGTGCTAAATTACTCTACAAATAATACCATCAATTTAGCCAGTGAATTCAGCTACTTTCTAGTACAGACTCTCTAGTATAATTTCATTTCTGCTTATTAATGGTCTCTAGATTAATTACCATTTACTCATGTTACGCTAACAGTCTGTGCAGTAGTTCTTCCTCTATTATCTAGTGGCTCTTAGATTACAGATTTGCTCACTTCTACAAGTGAGGCTTGCAGGCTCACTTCTGCACGTATTTCTACCTTGCAATATGTCATATACAAAAATTCTGCTGTTGCCATAAAGTCACTTTTATCAATACATTACACATATATTTCAAATCTTTATAAATTGCTTTTCTTACTGCATCTGACATGTTTAAGTCTAAGACCACTTTAGGTCTTTTTTAAAATATAGATTTTTTGCTGAAGTCTTATTTTCTGCTTGCATTATATTTTCTCATAAAGCAGAATTTAAAAGCAATGTATTATTTATAATAAATCAACATTTATTACTGAAGGTGTGATACAAAACATTACTCTTGTAGAAGCAAGCTTGCTTTCTTATTTTCCTACCTTTTCTTCCATTTCAGTCATTGTCATCTGGTATCCATTTTAACTTTGCAAAGAAAAATATAGTACTTGATAATGGGAGTGCAATGTTTTTAATTTACTAAGTAGAATGTAGAAGTATGAAAAGAAAACATAGAACATTGCTGACTGAGTTTTTCACAGCAAGGAGAGCACTATTCTGCTAGTTTTTCTGTGAAGTCTTCCTGGGTTAGTGTAGCTTTTTTCACAGAGGCATAATGAAACCCTGAAACTTTTCTGAAATGGGTATGCATTCTTGCTGACCTTTACCTAGATTACAAAAAGAGAAAAGAAATTCTTCATATTTTGTATTTCCATTGGCTTTAAATTTTATTTTTTTACAAATTCTAATATTAATTTAAATTCAACTAGAATTACCTAAATAAATTAATCCGTGTTTGTGCATTTTTTGCACCCACATGCCATGCCTAATCCCAGGTTCCTAATGCAAGCTCAGAACTATGTAAAATAATTGAAAAATCTTGGTAAAAACAGTGCCATAATCTCCTCCCTTCACTCCTTGTTCATTCACATGTACTATGGGGGACATACTTAAAGTACTTTATCTCAGTTAGAAATTTTCAAGTACAGGGTTTTTTAAAATTTTGATTTGTGAGAATGAGGACAATCTTGGGAGGGGTGTGGTTTTTTAATTTTTTTTTTCTGCTTCAGATTGTACTTAAAAATGGGCATCTCTTTTAGAAAGTGTAGCTGAAATTTTGAGAACATAATATCTTAGCAGTATGAGAAGCAGGATAGGGAGAATTTAGAGTCTGAATTCCTGTTTTTCTAGCTTGTCATCAAACCAAATGTGATTTTTTTTCTGTTTTAATTTATAGAGATACAAGCACTTTTAAGTATTCTTAGCTTTATCCTCATTTGGTCTTTTCCTCCTTGATTCTTTTGGATTTTTGCTGACTTACAGCAATTACACTATTTTAGAAACAGGCAGAGGACAAAACTATCTCAGTCAAAAGAAGTAATCTAATGGAAAAAGCTCCTCTGATCTTCATTGTCTGGCATTGCTGTTTTGTATTTCTTCCCTCTCTGTTCATTATCTTTGGAAATAATTGACCTAACAGTTCAATTCTTTACTCTAATTGGCTCATTTTTATATCCTACTGTTATAATTTGAAACAATACTGTTCTAATCTTCCTCTAAAATAGAACCGGATTTTAAAGCTTCAAGAGCTGATAAAATTTTTATCAGCTGTGTGCCCTGCTATAACTGATAAAATGATCTCCTCATTCTGATACAAAGGGATGATAAAAGCTCTTAAAAATATTTTGGGAATTCATGCCAACACCTGGCTTGGAATTGTAGAAAAGGATTTTGAGGGCAGCAACCGACCAGAAAAAATATCAGGGATCCTCAAAGTACTAAAATTCTTCAGAAATGTATCTTTCTTTATTAATATTTTAAAGTCTTAATTAGCAGTGAGGCATCTAAATATGGTACGATTAAAAATGTCAAAAATGTAGCCTTGAAAACCTTAAATCCTGCTTCAAACTTCGTAATCTAAACTGAAAAACTCTCTAATAACTCAAAGCCAAATAATCCCTTGAAATATGAAAATATTGTGGGCTTGATATTACTCATTAGGTTATTTTCTATATAACGCTATAGAAATTTGTTAGAATCTGTGTCTCTCAAGTAATTTATATAAATTAGATTTATTGGGATCATCTAAGGAATTTTTTTTAAGTGCTTACACTGTATTTTAAAACTGCAATAGGTACTCCACAGCTTTCTGCTCCAGTGCTCTTTCCCATATGCTTAGTAAATGCAACATGTATGTAATGAAAACCTGATCACACCCCCATTTGAGTTAAACCTTCATAAATGTTTTAATGTGAAGATGGACAAAAATATATTGGCCAGGTGATTTCATGGAAATGTTCTTAGTGCCTTTTAGGTAATTGTTTATTATATAATATTCAAGCAGGTCAGTTTACTTGTGCACGGTGCATGCTGTCTGCTCCAACTGCGGGATGTTGAACATCTGGGCAGAGTGGCTTTGCACTAGTCTGTCGCACAACACATTCAGGAATGTTAAGTAGCAAATAAGCTCTGCCTGAGGACAGCATTGCTGATGTTGATAATACTGGTATGCCCAAAGGAATTAGCATGCTTTCTTAGATTCTGGTCCAACACCTTTTTTTTCAGGTGAGTAAAATTTTCTCGCTGAAGTATTCCTATGGTAATCAACAAACCTTCTCATGGCAGTAAAAAATAACAAATACAAATAGCTATTTGCTAAAAAAAATAAATCTCAACTTAAAATTCTCATAGTCAAGAAATGTTTTTTTTAATATGGCTCCCTAAGGAGAGGGAGAAAAGGCTTCCGCAATCTTCATTTCTCTTTCTGTGTGTATCTCTGGGTATCTTCCTCCTTACAGTTTTTGGTCCATCTGCTACGTTGATTGAAATAGCCAAGAAGGGCAAGAGGTCCCTGAGTGTTACAGTTTTTATAGCTCTAAACTGCTAAGTAGAAAAGAGATTAATGAGGCCGAGCTCATACCGAAACTTTCACTTCAATAAACACCAACAATCTACAAGGGCAGAACACAGAGAATGACCTAGCATCAAGAAAAGCTTTGCTTGGTACCTCCTTAACAGTCATGTACAATCTAAAAAATTATTCCTAATGTGGGAAACCAGTCATCATTATTTCTGTTGCTCACTGAACTATTCTGTTTACTTGACAGATGGGCACTAGGTGAAATAAATTATAAGCTTCTAACTAGAAATATACTGAAAGAAATTTTACTTATTTCAATGTCATCAAAATTATAAATATTCTTTATATTCTTGATTTCCAGAGCTCTATTTGGGAAATAACTAAGTAACAAGTAGCTGCTAGCGGGTTCCTCGGAACTTGGGAACGTCCCAGCAAAGAAGACTATTAAATCGGTCAGAATCAGTATGTGAAGTGCAACTGCAGGCCCCTCTGAAATGAGGTGAAAGGAGGGAAAAGGAATTGAGCAAAGGTGCTCTGTTCCTCCTGGAATATGGGGCTGATCTGTGATCCCAGTGATGTATGAATTGTGTGTCTATGTGGTCTGATTTTAGCATGCGATCTGGTTCAGCAGGAACTACAGTGCCTAAGAATAACCAAAGTAGAATCACTGGTCAATTCGTTCATTCTCATCAAATTTAAATGACTATTACTTTTTTTTTTTTAAATGCTATTTTAGTTTACTTTATTCTTCACCTGATTTCAGTTTTTCTTTGTATTCCTTTCTTTCATTCCCCTCTTCTCCCTCAGCCTTTGCCTTTTCTTGTGTTGCAGTAGTTAAATAGTGCTTGGCACTAAAAACCTGTTGAACACTTTTTGCAATATGCAATTTTAGAAGAGAATTCTTGTGAAGTGGGGGTTGGACTGGGGAGAGAGAAAGCAAATAACCCCCAGCCTTCTGACTTCTTGTATCATGCTTGCAATACATTGGCTTCAAAAATTTTGGATCTTGAAAAGACTTTATACATAGTGTCATTTTTTTCCTCATTTCTATACTCACTGTTCTCTACTGAAAATATAAATCATTACACAAAATTCCCAGAATTAAACATTACTCTTGTTTTTTCTAAATATTCATGCACTCAGCAGTTAGAGAAAAAAAGTTGTAGATAATTATTTACTATTATGTTTGAACAAGATACACTGTGCCTGTTACAAGTTGCAAACAAAACTTAAAGAGTTTATATGGAGTATCTTCAGCAGAAAAATACATGAATTGTTAAAATAAGTCTTGGTTCCAATTCTTATTTTGCAAAAGCTTTCAGCATAACATGCACATGGATATGTATGTGTATGTCTATGTATGTATATATACACATCCAGACAGATTTACAGACACATATATATGTGTGTGTATGTACGCATATGTAAAACATTACTACCTAGTTACTAGCTGTCTGTGGGACATATACCATCAGTGAGAAAACCTGGGTTCAACTATTAGTTACAGGTTTGAGAATTTAGCTCAGGTATTCGGTTCAAGGATTGTGCTGTTACTTGTGAACTTGGCTTTGACCTTTAGAATGAGGTTTTTTTCAAACTGGCCAGTGCCATGTGTTTTGTTTCTGTTTATTTTTTCCTAATTCCACTTAATTTGGCTTAGTTGTTCTAAGTAAGGTACACTATGCATATACAGTACAGCAGATATCCATTTACTTGAACCTAGCTGAAACTCTTTCTTTGCTCTAATGTGTTGTGGGTTTTTAATTTTTTTTTTTTGGCAGGGATTGTTTGGTTGGTTGGTTTTTTTTTGGTTGGGTTTTTTTTTTCCTTTTTTTTTTTTTTTTTTTTTTTGTGCAGGAGTCTGAATATACCTTTGAATTGCCCTCATGTCACTAAGGAATGTGACAGGTTAGCCCTTGGCTGGGGGCCAAACCACACACACCCACTCACACAATTCCTGCCCCCACCCATTTTCTTGAGAGACTGAAACAATGACTTTTGGAAACAAATTTAGCTTCTGCTGGAGCTGTTTTTTCCTACCCTATTATGCTAGTCATTTTAAAGTGTTTTATGCTGGTTTGATTCACAGTTGGCATGCAGTATCTCATTAAAACTAAGAATAACTATTTGTTGTTTATATTTCTTAGCATTTAGATTTCACAAACGTTGGTTTTTGCTTTTCATCCTTCTTTCCAAAAGATTTGGGAGAAGAAAAGGAGGGACATAGCTCCATCCTCGTACTGACAGTGATCTTAGGGAAAAATAGACAGTTATTTTGAACATGAAGAAAGGATTATATTCAGCCTTCCAGTTTAATTTCCCTTCTCTCAAAAAGAGAGAACAAAATAAAAACTATTAAAAGCAAAAAAAGAAAGAAAAAATAATAATGCATCATTATCGCAGTACAATAGCTTGAAAAAGGCCTTGAGAAGACAGCTTCCCGCTTCAGGGACTTCTGCTCATGGCCCATTTATGTTCATGAGCCATCTGTTTACCAGCTCCTCCTATTCTTTCTTTTCCAACAATGCTGGCAGTGTCAGGAGTTTAGTTTGCTGTCCGTCTCCTTTCAATACACATCAGCCTTTATTTGACCTAAGAAATAATTTATATGAAGAGGAAGAGAAACATTGTGCATGTGACTCAGTGTCTGATTTGGCATTTTGTTTGCTCACTGACTGGAAACTACAGAACAGGAGTACAATCATGGGCAGTTTCTCTAACTTAGAATTTTGAGATGTTTGCTCTACAGACTCTTTTGAGAATCTTTTTACTTTGCTGTGTCTTTTTTTTTTTTAATCTCAGTTTTCTATTCCACTACTTTCCATTCTTCTCACTAGTAAGGTTTCATCTTTCCTTTTACTGTTCTTGATTTTGTCCTATTCTGTTACTGCTGCTGCACTTCACAGTCTGAAGTTGGTTTGCTTTTATTTTTCTCCTTTGTCTAAATCTGAATTTCTCAGAATTCATTGCATCTTGCACACAAATCCATTTCTCTGACAACGAGTATCATAATCACTTGCCAAAGGGAGTTATCGTCAATGTGTTCCAGCAACCTCCTGGCTTGTTGATGCCCTGCTGTATTGTTCCTCCAACAGATATCATGGTGGTTGATGTCCCCAATGAGGACCAGGGCTTGTGTACATGAGGCTGCTCCTATCTGTCTATGGAGGGCCTCATCCACTTGGTTTTCCTTGTTGGGTGGCCTGTGGCAGACCCCCACTATAATGTCACCTGTCCCTGCTGTCCCTTTAATCCTGACCCATAAACTCTCAGTCAGCTCCTCATCCAGCCCTGGGCAGAGCTCCATGCACTCCAGGTGGTCACTGACACAGAGGTTGACTCCTCCTCCTCATCTTCCCTGCCTGTCCTTCCTGAAGAGCCTGTATCCTTCCATTCCAACACTCTAGTTGTAGGAGCCATCCCACCATGTCTCTGTGATAGCAGGGAGTTTTATGAAAGTTTAATAAAACTGTTGCCAATTTACAAAAATATATTAGAGGCTTCTGCTGCTATTTCACTCTTTAAACTTGTTTAGCCATGGAAAAGTCTCAGAAGAGGAATGGCCTTTTTCCAGTCTAATCTGTTTTATTCTCTCATATTTTTACCAAATGGAATGCTCAGTCATTATTTCAAATCACTCAAAAAATCACCTGCAGTCACACTATTCCCTAGGGGGGGGGTTGGTTGATTTTTTACTTATTTTCTTGTAGTTTCTGAGAATACTGACAAGACTTTTGATTACAGTAATGAGTGGTTCCAGACTACCTACTGCTCGCTTTTGGTCTCAAGGGACCACTCAAAGTTTTGAAAGTTACTTTTTGTTTTAATCTCTACAGGTTTCAACATTAACTCTCAAGTCTCTCAATACAAAATATGATTTGGATTTTCAAAGAAGCCCAAATGCCACTAGAATTTCAGCAGCTAATTCCTTTTAATATCCTTTGACAGTCTCTATCTGACTCTGGTTTTGTCATTAGGGAACCTTGGTTACTTTTACACACTTTTCAAGTCTTTCATTAACTATCCAACCATTCATACACAGTTGTCTTCTCATGCAACTTGCCCAAGGACACTTTTTTACTTCTTCATAACTTTTGACTTGGATGTTTCATACCTCGCTCCTCAGATACACTCCATTCTGTGTCTTTTTTGTTTTTCTCTCCTCATTTTTTCCTCCCTTTATGGTGTAATTACAAGTTTGTTTGACACTGTTTACAAGAATTATACAGTTACAGATGTGGGTTTATGAAAATCAAATGTCTGTAACTAGTGATGACATTTAGAATTCATCAAGAAAATGCCTTTAGTTTTCGTTCTGCCGAACTACATTTAAGGTTGTGGGTTTTTTAAGGTAGTCATCTTTTTGCTTGAATTGATATTAAAAGTACAGCCCTAATATTCAGCCTCTACCAGAATGTACAGCACCAGTGCCAAGGATGATTGAAAAGATCACTGTGGCCTTCCTGGGTTCCATGTATCTGTTATCATTCAGGGTATGAGCCAGAAGTGGTTTGTGTCTGCCAACAAACTCGGATGACCAGCTCAACATGTGGGGCTGCCTCTTTCACGATCTTGCTAAATACCGGGTCTTTCTCTGCACTGCAATATGAGACCTAGGACAATGTAAGGACTGACAAATTGGCTCAAGTTCTCAAACAGAAGCCCTCCCTGGGCTGGCTTCACTAGCCATAAGCTCTTTTCCATCATCAAGTTCATGAAAAATTGTTTAATTTAATTCATAGGTGATTTTGCTAAGAAATTCTTAGACTATATTTTTTCTGTTGCTTTCCATCTGATCATTTTTGAAAGCCATTAATTGTAATGCAACTGAAGAGTTTAAAACAACTGGAAAAATACTCTTCAGGGTCCTGACTAACTCCCAATTTATTTAAGCCTTGAATTCTGGCTAGATATAACTTTATATTTTGCTCAGATGGTGTATGGGCGATAAGAAGTGAAGCGGGAGCTATTTCTTCAGGTTTCAGCAGTTTCTTAGAGATAAATTCATTTTTTCTCCAGCACTGTGGAGAGCTGATGTTGCTGCAAAGGGGCAACCATAAGACTCCCAGAGGCAGAGCCCTATGGAGAGAGCAGGAGTAATGCTGAGAGACAGCATCAGCAGCTGCTGGTGTCATTGGGAAGCTGCCACAGCTTGGCAGCTCCTTCCTTTGGCAGTCTGGAGGAGCACTTAGCCACAGTCCCTGCAGGCTGCAGGATGGTTAGGTAGAGCAGGCATGTGGGAAGATAATCACAAGGGTGAGAAGAGAGCTGTCAGGAAAAGGGTTCAAGATGAATAAATATAGACAGTGAGGTCTCCCTGCAATAGTTAAGAGTTGCTGGTCTGGTTTATGTATCTACCTTCAGGAAAAGATGCCTTCTTCAGAATTATTGCACCAGAAAAACAGATCTATTAGCTCCAGGTAAAGCTTTCCCACTCCCATTCTACTCTAAATGAAATTCTAGTTGTATGCTTTTATTTACCCACAAATCTTTCTTTGGACATCAGTGCCATGGACATAGAGTTTACTTTTTCCATCATCTATATTGATCAACTTCAGATATTTCCTCTAGTATATTAAATCCTACACTTATACTAGACAGTTTTGGTTTTCTTACTACCTTCAGGTTTGTATCAGACAACACAGCAAACAAAGGTGAATAAAGAGGATTCGTTGATACTGAACACAACATAAAACATCACCTTTGTACACTGGCATGGAAACTGGGCAATGCAAATACTACAAATAGGTGACCAGCAAAGACACTCTTTGAGCTCGGATGCTAGCTTTGTCACAAATTTGTTAAACGCAATACCACTAAAACAAAGTGACGGTGTCATCTTCAGCAATCTTTAAGATTCTGATTTTGCGCATTGTGGACTTATGGGTCTGATTAAAAAATTAAATTATCCTCTGGCATATGTATTTAATAGATAACAAATGTTTGTTCCTACTAGAAAAATTGCTAGCAAATGACTGTAACATGTGCGTATTCTGTTTGTTAATATTTTCTCACTTTTTCTGCACAGAAAACTTGCAACCCATGGGGTATTTGGAAATTTTGCTTTGGATATTTATGACTTACTTGGTATGTAATTTGTAGATAGTATGTATGTCTCATTTCTATAATAAGACTGGTGATTTAAACATTTAAAAGAAGAGAAAAGAATGATGATTTTTATCCGTGGCAAAAGAACCCAAAAGAACTGAAACTTAATTTGAATTGGATACCTAACTCTGTTTAAACTCCTCAGAAAATGGAATGCAGCAGGCACACTTGTGCAGGACCATGGCTTTATTGACGCTGATCTGTGATTAACAAGACTTTAGGGCTTTGGATCTTTTAGTAAGGGAGTCTCGATCAAAGGTTATTTCTCCCTCTCTCCTTCCAGTTGCAGGCAGCGACATTGGAAGCAACAGACAGACCAAGTCTATTATACATGGCTCCATGGCTGCTGTCACCACCACAATTTTTTTTTTTCAAGTCTTACATGAGCCAGAGGCTCCTGAAGTAATAGGAGCCAACAGGGAAACATGAATGAAATACCTCAAAAGTATTAAAGGGTGTGAAGGTGGCAGGGGCCTCCGCCCAGTTGAAATGCCTCTACACCAATGCGTACAGCATGGGCAACAAACAGGAGGAGTTGGAAGCCACCATGTTGCTAGAAAGCTATGACCTAGTTGACGTTACTGAAACCTAGTGGGGGGAATCCCATGACCGGAGTGTGGATATCAATGGCTACAGGCTGTTCAGAAGGGACAGGTGAGGAGGGAGGGGCAGAGGGTTGCCCTCTACATCAAGAAATGCATGGAGTGAGAGGACATGTTGTTGAAGAACAGTCATGAGCAGGTTGAAAGCAGGGGATGTAAAGAATAATAAGGGCTTCTACAGATATGTCAGCCAAAAAAAGGAAGGTCAAAGAAAGCATACCCTCCACACCCTCCCCAATGTTCAAGACTGGTAAACTGTTAACAACAGATGAGGAGCTGCTCAACAACTGTTTTTGCCTCAGTCTGCACTGGTAACTTCATTTCTCACACCTCTCAATTGGATGGACTGCAAGGTGGGGACTGGGCGAAGCAAAGTCCCTCCCACTGTAAGAGAAGATCAGGTTCATGACCACCTGAGGAACATGAACATAGATAAGCCCATGGGACCTCATGAGGTGAATCCCAGAATCCTGAGGGAATTGGCTGAAGTAGTTACCAAGCCACTCTCCATGATCCTTGAAAAGTCATGGCACTCAGATGAACTCCCTGCTGATTGGAAAAAGGCTAACATTGCACCCATTTTTAAAAAGGGTAGAACCCTGGGAACTACTGACCTGTCAGTCTCTCTCTGTGCCTGGGAAGACCATGGAACA
This sequence comes from Pterocles orientalis, assembly GCA_011057875.1. Lineage (NCBI taxonomy): Eukaryota > Metazoa > Chordata > Aves > Pterocliformes > Pteroclidae > Pterocles > Pterocles orientalis. Next base: position 1,257,451 of record WKFP01015212.1, on the reverse strand, counting down.
GATCTTCCCGGATGCTATGCTAAGGAACATGTGGGAAAGGGAGGTGATCTGAGAGAGGCAGCATGGATTCACCAAGGGCAAGTCCTTCCTGACCAACCTAGTGGCTTTCTGTGGTGGAGTGACTACATCAGTATACAAGGGAAGAGATATAGATGTCACCTTTCTGTACTTCCAAGAGGCCTTTGATACGGTCTCCTGCATCATCCTTCTCTCTAAATTGGATAGGTATGGATTTGATGGGTGGACTGTTTGATGGATGAGGAATTGGTGGTATGGTCGCATCTGGAGTGTAGTGATCAATGGCTCAATGTCCAAGTAGAGATCAGTGACAAGTGGTGTCCCTCAGGGGCCTGTACTGGGACCAGTACTGTTGAATATCTTCATCAGTGACATAGACAGTGGGATTGACTGCATCCTCAGCAAATTTACAGATGACACCAAGCTGAGTGGTGCGGTTGACACACTGGAGGGAAAGGATGCCATCCAGAGGGACCTGGACAAGCTCAATAAGTGGACCCATGTGAACCTCATGATGTTCAACAAGACCAAGTGCAAGGTCCTGCACCTGGGTGGGGCAACCCCCAGTATCAATACAGGCTGGGGGATGAAGGGATTGAGAGCAGCTGTGAAGAGGACTTGGGGGTACGGGTGGATGAAAAGCTGGACGTAAGCTGGCAATGTGCACTCGCAGCCCAGAAAGCCAAAAAGCTTCAAAAGAAGCACGGCCTGCAGGTCGAGGGAGGTGATTCTGCCCCTCTACTCCACTCTTGTGAGACACCATCTGGAGTACTGAGCCCAGTTCTCTGTCACTACAGACAGGCTGGGACCTGTTGGAGTATGTCCAGAGTTGGACCACAAAACTGATTAGAGGGATTGAACACGTCTCCTACAAAGAAAGGCTGAGAGAGTCGGGGTTGATCAGCCTGGAGAAGAGAAGGCTCCGGGGAGACCTTATGGCAGCCTTTCAGTACTTAAAGGAGGCTTATAAGAAGGATGAGGACAAATTTTTCATCAGAGCCTGTTGTGATAGGAGAAGGGGTAGTGGTTTTAAACTAAAGAAGGTAGATTTAGATCAGATAATTTTTTTTATGATGCGGGAGGTGAAACACTGGAACAGGTTGCTGAGAGAGGTGGTAGATGCCCTTTCCCTGGAAACATTCAAGGTCAGGCTGGATAGGGCTCTGAACAACCTGATCTAGTTGAAGGTGTCCCTGCTCATAGAGATGTCCTCTGATGGATGTTCATCAGAATTGACACAGGAAAATCCTGTATAAAAGATACAGTGCCAAGTATGGGGATATATCATGCAGCTTTTTTTTTTCACTTCAAAGTTAAAATGTTTTCATTCACTTTAATTGCCATAGGATATGAGATTTGGGAGTATTTTTTTCAGAACTTCCTTTATAATACACTTATAATAAGTGAACATTTCTATCAAGGAATAATTCATCTGATAAGTATATCAACTACTATAGAATGTTTTATTTAAACTAGACTGCTGGATAGAGAGTGTAGCAGCTGAATCAGGAATTTTAGTCTCTTCCAAGACTTAATCCAATAAAGCATTCCTGTTGCAGCAATCCTTATGCTCATGGTAAAATTCTATGATGTACCGAGAATTAAAATGAGACAGTGTACTGACTTTGGATGGAATAGAATTAATTTTCTTCATAGCACCTTGTATTGGGCTGTGTTTTGGATTTGTGCTGGAAACAGTGTTGATAATAAAGGGAGATTTAGTTATTGCTGATCAGTGCTTACACAGAGCCAAGGCCTTTTCTATTTCTCACATTGCCTTGCCAGCGAGTAGGCTGGCATCGAGCAAGACATTTGGAGGTAAAACAACTAGAAAAAGCTGACCCCAGCTGACCAAAGGGATATTCCGTACTGTATGACATCAGGCTCACCACTGAAAGCTTCTGGAAGAAGGAGGAACAGAGGGATGATCAAAGTTATGGCGTTTGTCTTCCCAAGTAACCATTACACGTGATGGAGCCCTGCTTTCCTGGAGATGGCCAAACACCTGCCTGCCGATGGGAAGTAGTGAACTAATTCCTTGTTTTGTTCCGCTTGGCTTGTGTGTGCAGCTTTTGCTTCACATATTTAAACTATCTTTATCTCAACCCATTAATTTTCTCACTTTCACCCTTCTGATTCTCTCCCCCATCTCACTGCAGAGGGAATGAGCAAGTGGCCGTAGGGGGCTTACTGCCTACCAGGGTTAACCCACAATTGCCCGGAAAAGATGGTGTCTTTTATTGTAACTGATGAAATAGCTGGAAAAATCATATAGCCCTGCAGGACTTCAAAACTATATCTGCATCTGAAATATTTTTTGTTTCTCATTTCCGGAGATTTTCAACTCTGTCACTACTTCAGGTGGCACCAGAAGCAGTTAAAATGCTCTTATAGTTCCTCCTTTTTTTTTCTTCTCAATGTCACCTATGCCTTTACAGGGGTTCATTTACCCCTTACTAGTTGTTTCTTTTCCCAAACTGAATAACCCTTCTGACTGGCCATGATTAGTCTCTCTAATTTTTCCCTGCTTCTTTTTTGAGTTGGTGGTCGGGATACCCAGAACTGGAAAGAACACCTAGGATAGCTTTCTGAAATATCGTACAGTATCATAATATTTTCTGTATTGTTGTTGTCCTTTTCCTTTTTTAGGCTTTTATTTTCTTTTTTACTGCTCCTGAGTACTGAGCTGATATTTTCATTGGACTATTTGTTACAGGTCCGCTCTAAAGATTTGATTCCTGCATGGCAAAAGTAATCTCAGAACTCATCATCTTGTATGTAAAATTAGGATTGTTTTTCCTCATGTGCATCATTGTGTATTTACCTACACTTATTTCATCTGCCATTTCATTATCACTTTATTTCTCCTGCAGTTTAGTTGCCCTTGTTTTTATTGTCTTGAATACCTAACTACCAACAGAAAATTTTATGTCCTCATAGCTTCCTCCTCCCTTTTTCTGGGCGATTTATGAAATTATTGAACAGTCCTGAAGCAGCAAAAATCCTGTATGACCCACTTTATTTATTAGCTAAATGAATTTAAAGTTCAACCACTGAAATATTTATATATTTCCTTCTTGTATTTTCCCCCTTCTTTAATGATACAGGTGCTGAATTTTATTTAGGTGGTCATGTATTTCTCAAATACTAGATTTTTAACAACCTTGAGCATATATGATCAGTCGAGTATATAATTGGATGAACTTCCTTAACTATGTGAGATTTTTTTTTTTGCTTACCTAGACTGTAAGTATGTTTTGCTGGGACAGTAGTAGCCTCATGATTCTCCAGAGATTTTATTAATGTGATGTGATGTGATGTGATGTGATGTGATGTGATGTGATGTGATGTGATATGATGGGAAGCAGTTATCAACAATGTACATTTACAGGTACCTGTACTCAGATATTACTAGTGTTCATTGTGTGTTCGGTATTCATATTGTGTACTTGTGGACAACTTTCGTGGCGGACAGACTGCAATGCACCATTTCCATTAAGGGGTGAGGGTCTGTGAATATGAAACGCAAGCAACGGGCTAAGGGAAGAAGTGCTGCAGGATGGTGACATGTTAAAATATATGGGATTCTAGAAATCTGGCAAGTCCCTAAGTACATAGATCTTGAACAGATATGTGACAAAAGATTATATGAAAAGTCTTCTTTAGAAGTACTTAGTTTGGCTGTTCTTCCTATAGGCAAGAGTATGGAATAAGGCATATAACGACAATTTCAGCCAATTTGGATCACAGCTCAACACCAGGGCTGTATTTCTGGATGAAAGATGATTCATGTTCTCCAATTTTTTAGCATTTATACATCTGGGTTTCAATGCAGCATTTGGCACTTTTGATTGCATCAGATTAGACTGTTACACTATAGTTTGACTCAGAATGTTATTTTTAAAATATATATATTAAATTAGTTGAATTTGGCGGGTTCCCAAACCTTTACGGTGGCTCTCTCTTGTAAGGCTTTTCTTTTGCAAGTCGAACATGACAGATAATGTCTGGAAATGAAGATTTAAGATGGTCATAATCTTACTTGAACAATTGAAATAATCATGTCACATGAATGCTCTTAGTATTACAGTTTCAATCATTTTTAACAATTTTCTGAAATGTGCTTTCACATTAGTGGAAGGTGAGAGCGCATTTCGTGGGGGGAAAAAAAGGAATCTGAAGATTCATGTCTTTTTTTGGTTTTATTGTGCTTGAGCAATATTCATTTTGAGGTCACTAGAGTTTGCCCAAACGTTTATCTTAAAAATCAGCCAAGGACATTGATGCCTGTTGTTAACACTTTTGCAAAAACAAAAAACCAGACAAACAGAAAAAAACTGTGTCAATGAAAATATTTTAATCAAAATTGAAACATCCTACTGGAATATGCTGAACTCAACAAAATTTCGGAGAGGAAAGGTCATTATCTTTTTTTCTTTCTATATGACATTAAAAGATTAGATTTAAAACTATTATTACTAGTGCTGATGCAGGTTGCATCTTGTCATTGCTTTATTTTTATGTTATCAAAATAAAGCAGTTTTTCATTACCAAAGTGAAATGGTCTGTTGCTTCAAAACATAATTATTTTTTAATAATCGTTATGCAATGACTCTTTCAAAATCGCTGAACTGACATCTCATCTGTAGAGGCTTTTACAGTGTTTAGATTTTTAGGTTTGAGGGTTTTTTTAAGCTGTTGGAGTGTGTTCCATGTGCTTCATGGAATACAAACTGCTTTCTGCTCCATTCTATGTGGACAAAATAGAATATTCAAAATATTTTCCAAACTCCTACAGATTTCATAGTATACTTAAAAATAGTAGAACGTACAGAATGTAGAAAAATTAGTAGAGTGCAAAATTAGTAGAATGACTTACAGTCCTATGTCACAGTAACACTCTAAAATCACTACCTGTCATAGAGAAACTCAGAGAATGAAGTCCCCAGGACTTTCAGCAGGTATCCCAAAGATTTTTAAGGGACATCTTAAAAAATGTCCCCTTTAAGAGCAAAGGGTTTTCTCTGCACTTACATATCTGCTGTTTTCATTGTACCGAGCCAAACAGAATCCGTTTGGTTGAGACATTTATTCCATGAAGGCATCCTGTGTTAACTTGAAGGCATAAAGATTAGAAAAATTCAGAATTCTACTGTCACTGCTACTTTGTTTTGATAGCTGGCCAAATTCCCTATTAGAAATCTGTGTGACATTTGCCATTTGAATTGGCCATCAGTCTCTAAACACTCATTCTTGTCATGTCTTTTTGTACTAGACTGAACAGCATTTTAGTACCTCATATTTTTAGTACCTAATGTCTGAAGTACTTATACATTGCAGCCAGAGAACCTCTTAATATGCTTTTTGATAAGCTAAGTGGATTGAGCTGTAGACGTCTTCTGCAGAAATGCATTTCTCTACCCCTCAAGTAATATTTGTGACTCTCTTCCATTTTCTCTCCAGTTTTTCAACCTCTTTTTTTAAAAATGTGGACCACAGAACTTCCTATGTTATTCTGATATGTCTCAGTAATAGAACATTCGTATTGCCACTATCTCCTTTTTTATTCAGCCGCAGATCACACTGTCAGTTTTTGCAGCAGAATTGCATTAACAGTTTGTGTCAAATTGCCTGTATGCTATGCATGTGCTCTTTTTAGGGTACAGTCTTAATTCTGCTAATTTGAACTCTGTTCTTCAGCATGTCGATTTTCTTTTTACAAAGCTAAACTGGTTTTGTTTGAATCACTTCAATCCAGACCACTATTTTTTGCTATTCCAGTAATTTTGTCTTTGGTGGGTTCGATGGTGTGAGTGTTTTTTGATGCTTGCTTAGGTACATGTGACCAAAATGATAAATAAGGCTCTGCTACTAAAAATATATTTTAAAAATTAGCATTTTCAGTAAATAAAAACTAAGTCAAGTACTCTTGCAAACACGGCTCTGTTATTCTAAGGTTCAAAAAAGTACATTGCCATAGCTTTGAAAAACAAAGTTATAGATATCCGCAGGTTTCCACATCCATCTTTTGAATATTCACATGAATATTCCAGTTCCCAAAGAACACAGAAGCACAGCCAGCCTAACATACTGAGGTACAATGAAAAAAAAAAAAAAAGCAGTAGGTAAATGTGAAAATGAATTTTAATCCTCCTTTATTTGTTTGTGCATACCCTATTTTGCCACCACTTTTATCAAAGTGTCTCCAAGCACTTTACAAAATAATTTTGCTTAGCATCACATCTGGTCCTTTTTCAAAATAATAACCATAAGAAGTGAGAAATATTTCCTAAACCAGTGTATCTGTTGTGGACTGTAGTGATTTTGTCTGTGCAATTTTTAAATTCTCAATGAGATACTGTGGATTCCCTGTCTAGTTCACCTTTCATCTCCCTAAAAAGCATATCCTCCTTTATTCAGATGTTTACACTTTTTTTTTCAGAGTAAGAGTTCTCTCAGATGTCTTGGTATGTCATTAAATGAAGATGGGCTTTTATTCAAATACAACCATCCAGGACAAGAAGTAGCTTCTCTGGAGAGAAGTTTTTAACAATTAAATTATCTATAGGTGCCTCTGAGTATCTGAGTAAAATGATCTGGACCTTACTTCACAAATAATGTTATAATACAGGTGGGTTTTACTACAATTACTGAGCAGCACTTCTCTTTGTTCATGATACAGGAAGATAGTTCACAAGCTTGGAGAAAGTTTACCTCCCAGAATGCATGGAGCCAAACCCTAAACACAAGCCAAGGAAGAGCATTGTATTGGTTTGTTTCCCTAATGATCCATTTGCTCAGTTTTTATCTTTCAAGTAGTGTAATAGTCTACCAATAAATATTGCCCAGAGTCTATGCATCCAGACTCACTTTATTCCTTGCAAAGAGATGAAGTGGACAACTGACAGTTCGTGCTCTCTGGAGGTGCCAGGGACCAGCATGGGCAACAGAGTAAAGCAGGGCAATTATAAAATTTCAGCTAATTGGAGCAGGAGACTATACAAATAGCCTCTGCAGTTAGAGATGGTGCCTGCACTCAGGCTCTGCTGTCACAGACAAGAAGACGAATCCAAGTAGAAGACTTGCTGGCAGTGTCTCAGTGTCTCAGTGTCTCAGATTTCACCGTCTCTGACAGCAGAACCCATGCTTAATATTTCTGTGTCTTAACTGCAAGAGGATCATAATATTTACTGTTTGAAATCTGTATTTCTTTTACTTTTTTATTTATTGAATTGTTGACATAATATATGTAACAATATGCCGACAAGCATGTAGGCTTGTGGTCTTTTAGTGATCAAACTAATATATTTCCCACTATTTCCTTAGCTTCTTCTGCCTCGCAAAATGAGTGCAGTTCCCATGTTGCATTCTTGGTGATGAAACTGATAAAAGTGTTTCACAGGGAGGCAACTGGCAAATCACCTTTCTGAATAATGCTTATGAAGAGGTTTTATTTTATGTAAAGCCGTCACACAGTAACATCAGTGTTGTTTTGGTTTGGTTTGGTTTTTTTTTTTTTTGAAATTTCAAAATAATTTATTTAAAGTGCTAAATACATTTTTGGAAATGTTAGGTTGAGGTTTCATGGGGAACTTCTGGGTGGCTGTTTTATTGATGGGTTTTAGCCAACTTCAGACTGGAATAATCAAAAGCTGGCCTAAATGAGGAAAGCATTAAAAATTCACTGAAATGAAATTTGTGACTAGTATTCTACTTAAAAAAAAAAAAAGCTACATGTTGTTAATCGGACTGGATAGTTTTATTTTCTAATTTTTCATCCATGCATATTACATAACGCTATATTTGTTATAACTATTTTTATTGCCTTGAAAAGATTAAGACCCCAGTTGACAGTGACAGCAGTTGATAAGTCAAAGTTTGCCAAATAAAAAGCAGACATTTTGAAATTTCTTTTAGAACATCAAGTTTATCCTTCTGCTGTGTGTTTTAATGGCATTGAAAAGGTTTCTTGAAGCGCTTAATGCAAGTCCATGGTTATTCCTTTGCCTTTAAACAGCAAGCTGTTCTCTTTTAGGTTAATCTTCAAATATAGAATCCCACATGTCTACCTTGTCACAATGACAAAATGCAAAGTATGCACAAATTGCATTAGACCTAAGCATAAAACAACTCTATTGCCTTCCATAAGCCCAGCTGTTGAGTAATATTTCCTGTGGCGTGAAAATCTAATGTAGTTTAGGGGACACATTTCTTTTATAATAAAAAAACTTTAGAACTTAAGTTCAAGAAAGACCTTAAGAACACACCAAGAAAGAACTTTTGGTATATTTGTGAGGCATTGCTAGTCAATTCTTTAAATATACAGAGTGTTTCTCAAACTAAAATAGTCATTATTTTAAAGTTAGAATTGGACTGGTGTAGATGTTTAGCAGTAGAACACTTAGAAATAAAACACAGTTTATTAATAATTTCTGATATTTCCCATTTTTGTATCAAAGTTTCACTTCTGTGCTTTGATCTTTTGCCATCCTCTGTGAGATTTTTACTGAGGCCACCATGTTTTAATTAGAATTTGATATATATATATATATATATATATCTGAAGAAGTAACCAGCCTACCCCAGAACACATCTTCATCCTGAGATATTCTTTGAAGGCCATAAGAAGGTGGCCAAGTCTCAGAGATACTCTTTTACTTACTCATCATAGAGGATAAGTGATTTTTTTCATTTAAAAAAAAAGGGAAATGTAAGATGATTTTTAAAATCAATATTCAATTTTTAATCAATTTTTCACAAGTTTTCCCAAAAATCTATATGTATTGTAGTATTTATGTTCATTTTTTATCTAGTTGCTTGTAAAAAATGACCCAAGATTCAAGTCACGAAGGGAAAATTTCCAAGAATTTCTAGTAGAGGAATGACAAAAAACCTTTATAAGAGGCAAGACCCTATTTATGAAATGCCTCTCTTCTTCCCTGCTTATTTTTAGGACTTGATTGAACATTGATTTAAAATGAATTATCAAATCATTGAACAGAAGTTACTCTTGTCTCTTGAATAATTCAATCAATAGTATTCAACCAGCTATAAAATTAGTCAATCAGCAAAATATTTGTCAGTCCATTCAACCATAAAATATTTTTATTCTAATCTTAAGTAATATGCAAGAATTTTTCTTCTGTTTAAAATGTATTGGTATGCAGATGAAAGGAGCCTTCAATATAAAATTTTTAAGAAAAGAATATGTGCTTGACAATTGAACAGTTCCTTTTAACCTTAAAATGGCTCGGGGTACCAACATTTCTCTGTTCAAATGTAATCAATTTGAATGAAAATACTTTATTCTATTAAAACATGCTAACTTGCAGAAATGCATTTAGTTGGTACAAACTATGCTGTAAACCTTCATCCAAATGTTTAAGTAGTAGTTCAATAGAACTCCTTGTAAGTGGAAAACTGTTATAAACATAGTTTGAGATAAGGATTGCAGAATACATGTTGTATGAAACAGAATTATATGATGGCTTTACAGATAACAATAAAAGCAGAGTGGGTTTTGGTTTATGGGTTTGGGTTTTTTTTGTTTGGGGTTTTTTTTTTGTTTTGTTTTGTTTTTGTTTTGTTTTGTTGTTTGTTTTTTTTCCTCAGCCATGGACCCAGCATTTGAGATTTCTTGTTCAGGGAATTTGGCACAAGTGTGAAAATTCCTGTATATTTTGGGTCAGATTTTTTTCATGTATGAATCTTAATAGATGTTTATGAAAGCCAGATGAATCTACGTTCCCTTTGTGTGCTTATACATTAGGCGAAAAAAAAATCTTGCCATTGCTACAGCACGATCTGCATCAAGACCAAGGTTTTCTTTAGTTGGTTGTCTGTAGTTGGTACTTGGTCCAGACTTGGCTAACCATTCCACACGCCAGTAACAGGTTCCTGTGCATCTCCTAAATTAGTGCATATTTCTGTGAGCCTAATGCCTGTGCCTGCACACCTACATATAAAGACAAGGGCACCTGCTATACCACAACATTAAGCCTTTGGGAAGTGTTGTAAATACATATACTCTGCTGACTTCAAAAACCACTTCTTTTCACTGATACCCAATGCGGCCTTAAAAACTGGGTTTTGTAGAAAAAACAGGATAGAAATTATGCTTTTGACTAATAAGGTCAGAAGGAACTGTGAGCTGCTTCGTTCTCTCTCTGCATGCTTCATTGCTTTTCTCATAAAGCGAAAAGAATTATTTTCTACCTTGCTCTTCATAAGAGTTTTGCAGAACTGAGTGATTGTAATGCTGTACCATACCAGATGCTACGGTGATAAGATGCATGTACCGGACCCTTCTCTCAACTCGAGATTACCAATAACAGAATCACAGCCCACATTTGCTTTGCATGAAGCAAGCCTTAAAATCCCAGTCTGTTTACCACCCACTCGAGGGAAACATACTAACGATCCCTCTCAGCCTGATTTATTCTCAGTGAGACATTGGGATGGGAAAGCTGGCCTGGATTCTGCACCCAAGTCCAACTCCTGTAGGTTGGGCATAGTAAAGGAGTCCTATAAAGTAGAGGACTAGCTCGTATCCAGCCCTGCAGCAGAAGCACATGGACAGGAAAGGAACACTTATCATAGTTCCAGAGAAACTTTAATTTATCCAGTTTAGTGTCACTGATGACCTCTTCAGAAGTCCTCTCCCCAGTTATTCTGTTGTCGAACCGAATGGGTTTATAAACAGAAAAAAAAAAAAAAAGTGGGCCTGACACACATTTGTCTGCTAGTCACCATCTCTGCTCATGTGCATTTCAAAAGCCTTCTCTGACCAGTGCCGACATACGGAGCTGCTCAGGGATGAATCACAAAGGAAACATATGGATTAAACATTTATGGCATTAAGATTCTTACTGAAACAGAAGATGGCCTGTGTAGGCCTACAGGGATGATTCACAGATAGTCACCCCTATGTTTTCTTGAGGGTGAAAGGAAACTTCGTTCTACTGAACGTCTTACTTGCAAGCTCACCACTGCTGTTTTATATATTTAAAAAGTTCAAAATCTTATGGCCTTCCTTCAAACCACACTGATCCAACCTCACATCTTTCCAGAAGCTCTGCATCTGTCCAGCAAGGCTACAGACCTATGTACCTTCCCCAGGCTGCATTCTTGTCTATGTCTGTCCAGTGTTTTTAAAAAACCTCCCTTAAAAGCTGGCATTTTTTTTTAGTTATGCAAGAAATGTGACTGGAGAACAAGCTGGGGACTCTGCCTTCCACCGAGGAGATTGAAAAACTGCTAAATTAAACCAGCAAAAAATCTCGTAATTAAGGCCAGTGCTTTATGACACAGTAAGCAACCTCAATAGCCCACTTGCTCGTGCTGTGCTGGAAGCAGCTGAAACAAGGATCTGCCTCAGTTCCATCATCCCTCCTCAAAGACCTCTAGGCACTGGCTACCTTGAACTTGGGCACTGAGGCCATCAAGGACCATAGTCATCATCAGCATCAACTCCATAATATTGCTTAATCACAGCTAATTTAGCATAAGTTCATTCAGGACTAGTTGTTTGGATATATATAGAAATAATTGACAATGAGTAAGAACTAACCATTAGCAACGTGTATTGATAATGAATGTCAATCCAGTAAAGTATTTTTTCCAAGTTTGACACTGGCTAAATTTGTCAGTCTTTTAAACGCTGCTGTCACAGTGGTCTCTAATTCTCTTAACCGAGATGTATATATTTCCATATATATATGTATATATGTATAATCAGTTGCAATAAGTTCAAGACAGCTGTAATTATGAATCATGATAGTAAACATTGCTAAGAAGCAGGGTGTATAAGACTGAGCTTAAACCACTGTTAACGATGTAGCTTTTGGTTAACTAGGAATGCAAGGAATGTGCACACAGGTCTGCTTGGATAAGACTGCATAGATATGCTACAGGAATGGTGCACTTTCCAAGGCAGTATGCCTCCAAGCCCTGACATATCAAAAGAATATTAATGCAGTACAAATCTTTGTACCTCAGCAAAAATATTTTAAATAATAATTAAACAGACATGATTTGAATATAGCTTGTGTTTTGATTTTGTCTGAAAAAGATGTTGGATGGTGAAATCTTCCAAAAGAAGCAAAACTAACAAAAATCTACCAAATAATAGTTTCTTAACATGAGTCTTTTTGATAAAACCAGGCTTATTCTTTACTTACATTCATCCTGCTGAATAGACACTTATTTATGATTTGGAGAAAATAATACAAAATAAAAGCAAATATTTGTATCTTAAATCCTCTTCCTTATAATCACATTAAACTTATTTTGGTGTTGTACCTTTTGGTTTACACACAAGATGAATATGAGCTATTAGAGGTCTTTTGGAAAATAGCTTCTCCTGCCATCTCTGTATGCTCTCTAGTTCACAGAAATGTTTTTGAACTATTGGTCATATAAGGTTCTCCTTAGTGCATTATTTTCTTCTACTAGTTAATGTAATGGCAGGCCATTTTTTATGTTACTTAATCGTAACATTTGTGGTATAGCAAAAAAAAAACAACTTTGCAAGTATCTAGGAAAATACAGACCAGCTTCAATGGTCTGTAGGTTTCTCTGTAAATAAACAAGTGGCAATCACACAATGATGGCATTTAGCAAAGTTTGTCTGAAAAAAAAGGAAGGAAGGCAACAATGCTTTACACTTTTAACAATAAATTCACTGAAATACAGAAGTTCTTTACGCAAAGTTTTTAGTAAAGTATAGTTTGGAAGAAGATAAATTAGGAAAATTGTGGGATTGTTGGAAAATAGAGAGTTCAAAGCTCTTAACATATAGTTAATGAATTAGATATGCATTTACATGGAAAATGCAAATTCATAAAATCAGTGTGACTGTGTCCACACTACCACGGTATTCATGCTGATCTTTCAGTAGCTCTGACTAGTTATCAGATATTTAAAACTAAATCATTGAGCTGTAGATGTTGATGAAAGCTACATAAGTAGGACTAGGTAACTTATATACAGCTATATGAACCTTATAATTTGTATGAGTTGATAAACCTCCTTACTTTATAAAAATATGTTACCTGTCATCAAGTTTTCTCTTTAAATTAAGAGAGTAACTTGCTCTAACTCCAGAAAGGATGGATCAAAAAAATGTCGGTAATAGAGTCAAAGAAGCCTCTGAGCTGTGAATGGCACAAGCTGTTCTTGTGCTTTCCCCTGTATATCCATTCTTGACCACTGCTGCAGACAGGACATTGGGACAGGTGAATCATTGTCCTGAGTCTTTTCTATTGCTCTTTGGTAGCTAATATCTCCTGACTTGCATATAACTGCTCTGGAATTTTTTTTTCCAGTGACTTGTAGTAAAGAATCATTTATGACATGGGGTTGTTTGGTTTGTTTTTTTTTTTTGATTCATAATAAACATTCACTTGAAAAATTTAGACCATTTTTTTACAACGGTTTGTAAACTCATAAAAGCAGTCATAGTTTTGAAACTACTCCCAAAGAAGTGAGAAAACCAAAAGAAGCAAATGGAGGCTATTGTATGAGTGGCAAGGTATTCACTTTAGGAAGTGTAATCACATTGATAGGAATATACTCCCTGTGATTCTGCTCTACCTTGCCACAAATATGAAAGGCCCAGTCAGAACACAAAGCATACATAATACAGTCAAAACATTATGGGGCTAACCATGTGAGCTCCACTTGTTTATGAAATCCAAGTTATAATTTAGTTCTCTATAGATAAAAAGAGGTGTTAAGAACATTTATTTTGATATGATATTATCACTCTTGTTGATCAAAACAGAAAAATTCAGTTCTCCTTCAAGAAGGTCGTGTCAACAATAATTGCAATTCTAAATCATGCTGTTCTGATGCACTTGTGCAATTATAAGTGAAAATTTATGTTTTCTGGGTGGCATAATCATAAAAAGTCACTACATAGCAGAACAATGATAGAAAAATGGATGAGGATGTAAAACTAGGAGTGCACTAGACATTGTGAATTAGTTTTCAGTTTGTTGGCTGTAAAAAAAGTCTCTCCTAATCTTTCATTAAATATTGCATCTATTTACAAAATAATTTTAAAGAACTAGTATGAATAGCATTTTTAAGAAATATTTTCTTGTGGCAGTCTATTTGGTTGCATGCTATATTGATTTTTCATATTCAAAACAGAAACAAAAACAGAACCATAAGGAGCAGTAAACTATTAAAATTAAGTAATCCGAGAGAACATAGCCAACCATCAAGAACTGTATATACAGATGCTGTTTGCATGATTGCACGAATGCATTTTTCATCATTAACTGAGCACTTTCATGTGAAAAGATGCAAATAAATTACATTATGTTACCTCTATTCTCTCTCAAGTTACTTGTTATATTTAGCAATGAGGGTGGCGGAGACACGCATTGCACGATACCCTTAGTCACTTGCCATCTTCCCATTTAAAGTACTTGCATGCTTTTTCAAACTTTTACAACTGAAATGAAAAAATAATTTAAGACGTTATGCTCTCTCTCAGATTTTTTGAAACTGCAATAAGTGCAATTCAGTGTTTGGTACGAAAGTTAACCAGCATATTTTATAAGAGAATACAGTGGCTAAACAGAGGGCTCCGTATTAGTGTTCTGCAATACTGCTTTAGAGTTTAGTGGTTATTCTTTTTTTTTTTAACATTTGGGGATACCTGACAACATTCAACTCACTCCAGAATATTCATAGCAACTCACAGGAGTTGGTGTTATAATGGACTGCTGGTTTGACTGTGTGTATTCCTCACACAGTACTACTACTAGTGAAATTTGGTTTCTGACTGATTTTTGTAACGTGGTTGACTGAATTTTTGCAATGGAATTGTGCCAAGCAGGTTGCATGAATTTGGCTAGTGTGGCCATAAAAAGAAACTGGCTGCTGATCTCTTTGCTTTATTTAATCTGTTCAGATTATTATTTTTCCCATGCATATCTCAAGGAAATTCCATTAATACTGTGAAATACTATGATTCTGTAATGATGAATGCCAAGCTTTAAACATTTTAGCCTTGCAGAGATAAAAAATGAATGAAAACAAAGTATTATCAAGTGTTCATATGCTGTCTTAATTTATTATCTCTAAGTACATATGCTAAAATCCTCTGGAATCAACTGCCTAATATTTTACTGCCACTTAGTATAATAAATAGCCTGTTATTATATATATGTGGTGGTACTTCTCAAGACCATAGCTGGAGATCGATAATAAAGAGCTAATCTCTTATTTGAAAGGTTTAGCTTCTAAATAAAAAAAAAACATAGAGGAACAGAACTCCGACTGATATACAGGTGTCTTCTTCCAGTCTCCTGCCTGCCCTAGAAGAGCAAAGCTCCACCAAAATTCTCAAGCAAACGTTCTCCCACATAAATTCTTCCTTTCTGTTCCTTGAACCATCCAAACATCTATGTTTGCCCTCATCGCACCAGCCTCCTGAAATTTCAATAAAAATTGCATATATATTATAGCGCTTGTCTATGTGCTTGCATTCTGGCTTCTTGATCCTTCACTCTGAAGTTGCATCCTCTCCCGTGTGAAGTCTGTACCTTCAAGAGTGAGAAATTTACTGTCTCATCATCCATACTGCAGTTCAGGTCTGTAATTCCAAGGGACATTGTAGGATACAACTTTACTGGTCTACTGAAGTGATTAAACATCATCACTGTTAAACAAAATTTAGATTTTCCTGTGGCTGAAAATCCTGTCTGCCTATGTGGGAACAAATTATAAGGTTAATTATAATCCTCTCCCCTCACTCCCCTCCAAAAAGAGAGGTAAAATGGAAATGTAAACAAATCAATGCACATTTTTAGCTTTTAGAGTACTTCAGCCTGGATGACCAAATAAAGACCAGACCCCAGCTTCCTAAAGTAACTAAATAGATAGTGACACATTTATTTACTGAAAAGGAGTCATCGTGTGTTTGGGGTGTGATCAATAACCAAGACACTATTGGGACCACAGAAGAGGTTTGTAATTGTAGTTTACCAGAGATGAGGTATGATTTGCAACAAGAGGGACAGAAAGACAAGACGAGTCTGCAGGCCTGGGATAGTGTCTGAGCTCCAGGGCTCTTACTGTTTCAGATCCTGAGAAAAGGAATGCATGGCTCTGTACATTGGGAGGAAGGTAAAATTGAGAGCTGGTGCTCTTTCTTGAAGCAGAGACACATGCAAAATAAGTGTCATAGGAAAAGAAATACACTTTTGCTTCTTACTTCAAAACACCATGGTCCTGACACCCTAAACCACCAGTCATGTAGAAGCCATGGATGGTAAATGAGAGGCAAAACTGTCACCTAAGCCTCCCTTACCATGCTCAGAATTCCACAGCCTTGCGCTGCTTGACAGATCAATCGACTGCTCTTAGGACAGACCTACTCCTTCTCAAGAAGCAAAAGGTTAAGAGTCCTGAAGGCTCAGGCATTCCTGGAGAACTTCCTTTTCTTTCCAACCTTGCAAAACCGCTGAGGACTGCTGCACTCTCGTCTTGTTCTGAAAGCAGAGGGACCCAGGGAAGGTCCAGAGCAGGTCTGGCTCACCATGACACTACAATGTGCAGAGAACAATACAATACTGTCAGTCACCTCATGTGTGACTTTATTTTCAAAAGCTACCAAACCGCTTAAACTGGCCCTTCCCCTATTAAAAATAAGCAAGACTACAGTCAAATGAGATTCAATCAGCTCTTTTGTGCTGCCACATGGGATTGTGGGTCCTTCTTCTCATTTCTTTCCTTGATGTTGCTAGGGCAGGACCTGCTTTTAGAGCCACTCCATGTTTCCCACTGTCAGGGCCCTCGTGACACCAACTCTTTTGCCCCCAGTGGCCTGGCTGCCTGTGATGGAGGCTAGTTCTGAGGCAGTGCAGCCATGGGTCCTGGGATGGGGTGAGAGGGAACAGGGACCAGACCTACGAGGCATCCCCACTTCAGCCCAGAACTGCAGTGGTGGCCAGCCCTGGACCTCCTAATGACCACCTCTGGATCTCTTTGGCTCTTCTGGTCTGGGCACTGTGGGACTGCACCCTTGTTGGTGAGGACAATGCCACTCTTGGCTCTGTCACCCTTCTCCCGTGGAGCTGCTGGGGCTGGTGCTCCTCTTCTTTGTATTTCCTGGAAACATTCCCAACTGGATTGTCTTGGTACCTATGGTACTGGCTGAATAGCAGCACCTCCCATTTATCCTCTGAAATGTGCTGCAGCGTGCAGTGTGCTGCAGCAGGCATCTGAGGAATCTTTGTCCACCTTACCAGCAGCAGCACCCAGCTCTTGAACTTCTGGACTTTCAGATGTCATGCTGGTATTGGAGCTATCTTTGAAGATGGTCCAAGGCTGTTCTTGAAGACGTTACCTCAGAAACATGCCCATGCTGAAAGCTGTAAGCAATTGCTTTAGTCAGTCCCACATGCAGACTGCAAGCACACAGGATGCAGCTTCTAGGCATTTCTGAAGGTCCCTCAAGACCTAATCATTCACTGGAGTCGTTCATCCGTCAGATCCAGGCAGGTGAGGCATGGATAGTAACTCTATGGGATAGCATGTCTGAATATGCAAGTAGAGAAGGTGGGAATTAGAACACTGTTGGGACAGAGAATTTATGGGGGTGGACTAGGCAGGTGAAAGCCTTGGGTTCCTTCCCTGACACTTCCAGCCAAGTTTTGAGATCAGAACCAAATCTGCAAAGAACCAGAGGCAGAACTAGTATTCCTCAGAATCCTTCCAGTGCTGGAAGGTGTTCCATCCTGTAAAAGACCTGAGAGTTTCTCACCTGGTTTTCCAGCTAGAGATCTGTTATACACAGCTAGGCATGCACGGACAAGATGCAACTAGTATTACACTTATGCATGTGATAGACATGTCTTTCAGACAGTTCCTGCCTGAAAGACTAATACTGTACTATGTATGGAAAAAGTAATATCACCTCTAAATAAACTTACTGATGTATTGCTATTCTATAGCACTTTTCACAAGCGTCTAAGAACTTTAGCGTCTGGAACTCTAGTTTTTCATTTTGTACTTAGAGTAGGAGTGACTGTTTTGTTCAGTTGGCTAAATTCTATTATGTGTTTTGTTTTACAGTTTCAGTTTGAATTGATAAGCCTTGTTTTTGCACAGGGGTGGACTGTATGGTGGTAGCGGGGAGAAGAACAAATTACTTTCCTACAGTAAGATTTGTGTGATTGAGTGGAAAGAAACAGGCCACTATAACTGCTGTTCTTTACTGTCTGTAGCATTAAATAGCAGCTGCTGCTTTCCTTTGTCTATACTTTATTGAGCAGATGAGATTCATTGATCTGCTTTCCCTCCTAATTTGCCATTTGCTCATATTACATTCCCTTCTATTTGCCTTCTTTGTGAAGAGTTCAATTTTTCTTTATGTTCAGAGATTACTTTTTCATGACTTTTAAAGTTTAGTGAGGTCACTAGTCAGGTTCCATCATCTATTGTATTTCCTGAAAAAAAGCATATTTCTCAGTTTTCCCTTTGTATCTACTGTCAGGTTTTACTCTGTATTGACAACAGCTTTAGGAAATGGCTTGTATTTATTTCAAATGTGTCTGGTGATGGCGAAAGCTTTCAGGGGTTTACAGGTACCAGTGGCCCTGTACTTGGACCACGGTTGCCTTGCACACTGTGGCAGTTCACTCCTCTTGAAAAGGGGAATATTCTGAATAAAATACACACATTTGCTAAACCTAGAGACAAGACTAGAGAGTCTTGCAAACCCCAAGTTTGCTTTGGGGTTAGAAAATATGTACTCTTGTCATGGAAATGATGGCCTCATGTAACAAATGTTACAGAACCGGACAGCTACTGATGGACCTATGGCTCCAAATAAATGAATTGTAGTCTCAGAGGTTTGTGAAGGAAGTTGTGTAGGATTCCCACAGAGAAATTCAAACAGACATTTCAGTCTGAGTGCAAATGCTTTGATTCCTATTTTCCGATGCCCTGCGTGGTGCCTGATGTGAAATCTAACATGCATATATTAAAAGATACAGTTCTCTATGCAGCCCTGGTGCTTTTCAAGTAAATTAACAACTCAAGGTAGAATTTATCAGGAAATTCATAATTAAGCCAGAGAGTTGGAGTTATGCTCTATGCCAGCCACATATTACACATAACAGTCTGATGTTGTTGCCAGCTGAAAAAATTAATTGAATTGTCTCAAAAAGGGATTTTTTTTGGATGGAGGCAAGGTATATGAAAAGAAGAAAAGCAAAATAAATGGTTAGTGATAGTGTCCTTAGCATATCTTCTGAAAGTTCACATTCTATGTTAAACAGATACTCTTTAGTTCTTCTGAGTTCTTGTACAGTCTTTATCATTTACCTTTAAAATGTTTAAAAATCCAAAAATAACACATATGATGAAAGAAGAAGAAAGTGAGGCAGTGGGTGTGAGAGAGGAGAAAGGCTAAAGCAACTTAGACGTACAAAGCATAAGCTGTATTTATAGATTTATGAAGATGCTTTCCTTCAAACAACACACCTCCTGCTTTTTGGAGGAAAAATAGGTAATTGTGTAAATAGAGTAAAGCTATTTTCATAGTTACAGATTACTTGACATTGCACATCTCAGCAATTTGCAAGTTTTCTTGCTCTAAAAGTTTCATTTCATGTGTGGTAACAGCAGAATTGCTCTCAGGCAGACCAAATTAAACTAGCAGTAAAAATCTGAAATGTGCGGGTTTTATTGCATAATGGCATTACTGTGTTGTGTACCTTCACAAGTGACTTAAAGCATAAAACTCAAACCTAAAAGCATTTTTACTATAGGTGCGTTGGTAACTCCCTTAGGTGATCGTGAAAGCTGTGGGTGTATGAATTAAGCAAGGCTATTACTCCAGGAAGCAACTGTCTTTGTGAAAGTCACAGAAAAAAAATATTGATTAGAATTTCAATGATTAGTGAAAAGCGGTTTTCAATGTAAAATCAATAACAATCAATAATAATCAAAAATAATAATCAGTAATATCAAAGGTTATTTTAATATCTTACTACATTGATTGAGCAATTCACAGTTATAGATCATGTTGAGATGTAGACCTATATTAGTCTTGTTACTTCCAGATAGTCTCCTTGTTCCTCAGTCAGGAACTTTTTTCATTGTTGAGAATTAAGGCACAAAATTCAAGTCGTTACATCATCATATTAGTTGTGGGGTTTTAGGTATGGAAATGCATGGTGTCCTGGTTTTGGCTGGGATCATTTTCTTCCTAGTAACCGTGTAGGTTTAGTACGAAATCCTAGTAACTAGTGCTGTGTGGATTTAATATGAAAATAATGTTGATAACACACTGATGGTTTTTGTTGTTGCTAAGTAGTGCTTGCACTAACTAAGGGACTTTTCAGCTTCCCAGGCTCTGCCAACGAGGAGGTGCATAAGAAACTGGGAGGGAGCATAGCCAGGACAGCTGACCCAAACTAGCCAAAGGGATATTTTATACCATATGACATCATGCTCATTATGGAACTGGGAGGACTTGGCTGGGAATTGGTGTTTGCTGCTCAGGACCGGCAGGGCATCAGTCAGTGGGTGGTGAGCAACTGCACTGTG
Organism: Pterocles orientalis; assembly: GCA_011057875.1. NCBI lineage: Eukaryota > Metazoa > Chordata > Aves > Pterocliformes > Pteroclidae > Pterocles > Pterocles orientalis. The sequence goes on along the minus strand of WKFP01015212.1, from coordinate 1,236,862 downwards.
CCTCAATAATTTGGTTTATTATTATTATTATTATTATTTCTTCCTTTGCTGTCTTATTGTCTTATTAAACTCTCTTTATCTCAACCCAGGAGTTTTCTCACTTTTGTTCTTCCAATTCTCCTCCCCATCCCACTGGGGTGGGGGCAGGGGGAGTGAGTGAGAGGATGTGTAGTGCTTCTGCTGGCTGGGGTTAAACCATAACACATGGCCAGAAATACTCCACAAGTTCCTCTTCTATTTCCTATTGCTTTTTAAAGTTAATTTCAGAGGCAGATATTTCTCCCAATTTACTTCAAATTCCCCAATAGACAAGAAACTCAGATGCTTGGCTGGATAGTAACTTGTAAAGAGTAGTCTTTCACATGACAGCACACGACTATTTACAGCGCAAATTTCATTATCAAACATCTGGTTTCCATAGCAACAGAAGGACACTCACTTCAGGAAAATAAATTGCACATCCGTTTAAAGGCTAAAGCATATCTAATTAAGATGCAAGCTCCCAAGGCTTGGACTGAATCAAATCAAACTTGCAGCGATGAGGTACTATATTAGAACATAATGCTACCCTCAAAGCATCTAAAAAGCAGTGGCATTTGGTTGTTTGTTTTCAATAAGGATTTTCCTGTTTTTGAATTAAGAGGAAGGATAAATATATCTGCAGCTTAGAAGGTTTCAGAAAGTTCTCCTTTTGGTTTGCTGATGGACAATTCCCCATACATGATAATTTATGAGTGGTTTTCTAATTTTCAGTCACCTGTGGGGGACAAAAATTCAGTGAAAACTTTCATTTAAAGTTACGCTTTAACTTCAGGCAGTCATTATCCAAGAAAAATTATTCTTAAAGTGTTTTTATTCAGGGTTATGTTTTTGAGACTGGAGATTCAGTGTCTGAATTGCTACTTTGCAGTGGCTTTACGTCAGTGACTGCTGTAGGGTGAATAGCCATAGGATAAATTAAATGCGAATTCAGCAATTCTGATTCCGCAATTCTAAGCTCAAAAAGGGAAAAAAAAAAAAGAAAAAAACAGAAACTTGAACTGCCCAGGATTTTCCACTGGCATTAACTATTATTTCATAATACTAAATTATTGAAAATGAAGGATTTATTATAAATAAATAAATCTCCCTGATCTACACAGTGTAGGAGGTCATATTATATAATCAGAATAGTCAGATCTGATCTTAAAATTCTATTAAGACACACTCTATGCTTCATTATGCAAACAAATTTGACCTTTGCCAGAATGGTATCAGTTAGTTGTAACAACTGTATTTAGGATTTCAACACTTGAACGCATGTTATGGTTATGTCTAACAAACTCCTCTTCCTGTTTGAGTTATACAAGTCAGTTTTGGGGGCAACACTGTAGCAATAATAACACGCCACTTTCTCACCCACTCTTCCATGTTACCCTTTTCTCAGCCCAGAAAAATTGATAGGTTTTGAAATTTGCTCTGACACTCAACACATCTACACTCTGATGATCAAAGTAGAAAAATTAACTGTAGGTTGCATACCTCTCAAGGAGAAATCTTCATTGACTGCCACCTCCTGTTCAAGCTTTTGTGTGTGCGTGGTATGTGTGAGCAGGGAGGACAGGGGTTTGAAATCAAATGTTTCCACTTTGCATCAAGAGCTTCAGATAATTTTAGCTGATGAAAGTTACATGGGAGGGAAATAATAGTAAAAGCCTAAAATATTTAGCACTTTGCAGGCTAAAAGCAACCCCTTGAAAGGTATCCAGAAACCAACTGGAAAGGAAACTGTAGGCAGTAGTGTAGAATATTCTCCTTGCTGTGCAAAAGGACAGACATTTTTCACACCTGGTGAAATAGGTGGCAAAGATCTGATACTAAAGGCTCCATAGGCAGTTTTTTATAAATTTGTGTTGGAAGTAGGAAAAATGCAATTTATGCAGCAGGAATTGTACCTGAAAAAAGAACAATTGTGGTTACTTTACTAAGTGGAAATACATCTTCCTGTGGGATACTCAGATGAATTATAATTCAAGAAATTGCACTGTGAGTAAAAACTTTGCTCCTTGAAGTTTTGAATTCAAAAACTGTTTCACTCAAGTTTTACAAGAACTCCTCTTCAAAACAGACAGACAAGAAAAATGTGGATTCCAAGCACTGAGTAATGTATCCATCCATCCAGGCAGCCAATACCCCTGACAGTTTCTTCTGGTGTCTCTCCTGAATGGTACCAATGCCTGGCCCTGGCTGGGCTGAGTCTCAGGCAACATCCCAGCTGCTGCCTTCACTGTGTAGGGGTGAGCTGATGGTCCTTGCTGTCTTTTCCAATGAAATAGAGCTGTAAAGCTGAGTGTCAGTCACCTAGCTCCCACAGCTGGTGACAAAGATCAGAAGGGACAAGTAGCTAAAATTGAGATTATTTAGAAGGCTGAAGTGTCCAGCAAACTGTTGTCTTTCAGAGACGATCCAGAGCTTTAAAATTCATAAGCCCCAATCTTTTGAGAGAGAAGGAAGCACTCTGAAAATGGTACAGAATTGATTTGTTCTCATGACAACAGTTTCAATGGAAATGGGAAAGGAAATTAACCCATTCTGCTCATGAAGTGAAGATTGCAATCAGTGCATTAACTTCCAAATGCTGAAGCTTTTAAGTCAACCAAATGGAACCGAAAAAGGAAGTAAGGTGATTATGCTTTTTTTTATACACTTCACATGGTCTTTTTAGGAGCAGCGTGACGTTTATGGTATGCCATTTTGCACTAGTTAATGACATGCTATTTACAATGTGCTATTTTTTTGTATGAGAAAAAAACAATTGGACAAATCTGTAGTTAAAGTTTTTCCATTTCCATAAATACTTCACTAAAATTGCTTTACTAGGGTTATAGTCTTGCTCATTTGGATTGTTCCTTACACTACAAATTTCCCCACTGTTTCCCTTAGATAGAATCTGCCCTGTAACTGTTTCGTATTGACAAAATGAGATAGCAAAAATTTTATTTCCTTTCTTTCTCCAGGTCCCATTTTGTAACATGAATATTTTTTCTATCACTAATTTCTCATAGATATCAAAGCTTCTTTTCAATTTACTGATCCTAGCTTAAATCTCCCTTTTTCTTGTTTTTGTTGTTGTTTCTAATGAGCTTGATGATGCTAAGATTAAAAGTGGCTTGAAAAAAACAGCTTTAAACCAGCTTTGATCTCCTAAGGTGAAGCACATTTTTGTACAAGACTTTTTCCTCTGAGGCATGACAGCAGTTGAATTAATCCGGAGGGAAAAGAAAAAACAGGTGGGTGAAAAAATTAAGAGGAATGAAATGTGGGAACTCATAATGAAAATTAGACCTGCTTAATGGTTTGCATTCACAGTCTTTTCCTACATTTTATTTAAAACATATAAAGAATTCAGGACTTGATTGTTCTAAATTCTCTGAAGAAAAATAGCTGATATCTTGAACACTGGAATAAGAATGAGGCATTCCATAGCTTTTTTTCCCTCTCTTATATAAGAAAATGTTCTTTTAATTGGGTTATTCTCAAGATTACGTATTACTTTAAAATGAAGAAAAAGTGAAAAAATCTTATATTGGATATACATGTCCAAACAATTTCCTAGTTTGTCAGGGACTAGTTAAATGGGTTAAATGGTTTAAATAGTCTAATGCCACATGGCAACTTAAATCTAAGAATGGGATATGTTGTTCTGGGCATTGTGCGTACATGTATTAGGATTAGTTTCTGTCCTTAAAAGCCTACTGTGAAAATTTAACCAAGGAAGAGAAGGTAAAGTCAAACAAAAGTGAGAGGTATCCTGGCAGGAGCAGTGAACTGTCAGGTTTGGTATAAGGAGTAGCATGAGTCACAGCATTACAGTTTCAAAGCCATTGTCAGGAGCAATTTTGGGAAAAACAAGATTTGAGAAAGGATTTTTTAAAAGTCACTGCATGCATATCCTGGGGACTTGCGGAAAAAGGGGGTGCTGGGTTCTTCGCTCACTTGTTTGCTTTGCTTTCTCAGGGTATTTTTCTCCTGTGTGGAGGGTGACAATCTGTTACTTGCTTATAAGGACAGAAAGACTTGGGATTATGTTCATCACATATCACAGCTTTATTTTCAGTGTTGAAGATAATTATTTATAAAAGCATAAATTGAATTAGACACCTGACTGTCCTTTGTGCCTTTGAAAACCTCACCCTCCATATATAATGGAAGACATTCAACTTTCTTTTTCTGAGTTTGGTTCAGAGATATTGAAATAAAATTCAATTAGGAGGAAAGGGCTGTTAGTTTTTGGATTCTTTTCCCTTTTCGTCCAAGATCAAAATCGTATTTTGCCTTCCTTGCAGGGGGTAAACAACACTTTTATTTTAGTTCTGGGGCAAATAGTGTTGTGTTAATATGATAGCATTGCATTCTCCTGTGCAAGGATCTAGATTTTCTTTTCAAAGATGGAACCTGGAAAGTTAACACAGCCTCAGTGCATCTGACAGAATTCCCAGCCTGTGTTTAGAGCTACTAACAAATAAGGTTTAGGTTTCTCTCATTGTCACTTGCTAGGGGAGAGTAGCTCCTGCTCTTTTCACATGATACAGTACTTGTCAAGTTTCAAAGTCCTCTTAATTTAAATTAGGAACGTGTCCAAGCTTGACCAGCTCTGATGATTCATAGTATTGCATATATTGAAATAAAATAAGATCTGATATATTTCCAGAAAAAAAAAGAAGAAACGATCAATGGTAGAGAAGTAAATCAATGCACAAATATGTCACTAGTTTTTGTGGTTGTGGAGCCTAAAAATATGTAATCAGAAATCTGAAAAAAAAAAAGAAATGTTCCCCTCTTAAAGTCCTTACTTCTTAAAATTACAGGTGTCAGAAGCCTAACTCAAGATGCTCAGAGCTGATGTTGCTGCAATGGTTATTTACCGCAGAGCTCTCTGAATGTCCTCTGGATGAGGCAAGAAAAGAGGAAGCAGATGACACAGACCATCCTCTTCTGTTATTGCAGGAACATGGAGGGATTCTGCTTGCTTGTCAGGATGATTTGTAATTGGGAAAGTTGGAGTCTGTTGCATACCACGCACAGCAAGGAGAGCAAAATTCAAGCTTTTTCTTTCCTAAGGAACAGAGAAGTTTCAGGAAACTCCTTTGTGTGGAGATGCTGCTGATTAGAACCACGTGTCAACGCAGAGTCCGTCTTGGCTCATGACATCCCAATTTCCCTAATTAAAAGAGAGCTGTATTATGAGCCAAGACTGAATTTCTGACAAAAGTGAAGACCAAGTTAAAGAGGCAGAAGAATCAGACAAATTATTTGAGAATATATGAGAATACAAATACAGGTTATATATCAGAATGGTCAAAGGCTGAGGGATCTTCAAATGTAAAATTTTGTAAATATAATGCTTTGTGAGAATGCCTTATCTGGGAATTGCTCACTTATCAGAGGGGCAAGCAGACATGTTTTAGCTTTACAGCTAAATAAACACTTATTTCTCTCTCTTAATCCAATTAAAAGCATAATTTAAAGATGAATCAAGCAAATACATTGAGGAACTTTTATGCAACTCCCAAGTAGCAATTTAATTTTATAGCAACCAGCAGAGAGTAGTGCCACTTTGAGGCTAAATGTGATCACATAACAATCTTGGAAGTTTTTCCAGCAGAAACTTAGCAAAATTCTTTCTTTTTCTTTTATAAATATACCTCTTTATGCAAGTTTTGATCTTATGTCAGTTATGAGCTTTTACTAGTTTCCCCCTGACATGAAGCAGGAGTAACTTGAAGTATTCTGGCAAATATGGAAAAGAAAACAGGGGAAAGACATTTCATTTCTGTTTCTAGAATTTCTTTTGCATATCCCGTATATTCAGATTTTCTCCTTATTCATTCAAATGTGATATTAAACCACTGTAGGAATACTATAGTGCAACTAGAGAAATCGAAGCTCTGAACAGAGGATCTGTTAAAAGATTTGCCATGTGAACTGTTTTGTGATTTGACTGGCTGATGTAAAGTTGCATAACTCTTTTTTTCCCTAAATTATCACCGATACATTGATGCTAATGCTTTATTTTTGTGAATATAGATATATATATAATACAGTTCTGAGTTGCATTATGAAAATAAGTACAAGTAATTATAAGATCAGGAAGACAATGATCCAGAGAGAGAGTAAGCCAAGGCCAGTTGTAGTCACTGCCCTGCAGCTGTAATCCTCTTCAGAAAGGGAATGGATCAAGGAAGGTGATGAGTCACAAAGCTACAAGGAAAAAAAGAAACCTCCTCTGGGTTTAGGCTCTGCTGCTACAAGTTTATCAGTGAGATTTAAGCTGCATTCTGCAGCCTGACCAAGGTGTTAGACGGGATTCCACTCTCACCACCAACAAAGTGGGCATGAAAGCCTTTCATACATCTTTTTCAAACATTCAAAGTGTTCTGCAGGCATAAAACAAATGAGAATTGTCCTCCCAACACATCTGTTTTAACTATGAGTCTATTATTTTGATGATCCTGCTTCTGTTGTAAAATAATATTCAGCAAGATTATGAACTGAATCACATCCCAGAACCTGCGGTGTGTAGGTTTTTGCATGAGCTGAGCAGAGAAATGTGCTCCACGTTTCTGTAACATCTGTGATGCTGTCATGGATCAGTATCGGCTGTACTGCAGGTCACAGGGTGACTGCACATGTGAGCCATTTGGTTTCCCAGTCATTTGGCCTTGTGCCCAAGCACTTACTGTTCAAAACTTCGGCTACTTTAACCTTCCCAACACCTTCTGATGAAAATTTCTGTGACCTTAATGGAAAGAACTGTACTTTTAAAATTTTCCTGGTGTGGTAAAGTGAGCAAGGCCAGTGGTAGGTCAGAAATGGCTTTGCTTGAGTGTGTCTTACACTGCTGAATTTGGGTTTGTGTTTAATTATAGTGTATCTCTGCTGAAATCTTTCTAATTGGATGTAAAGGGCTCTGTGAGAATCCTACCATACACAAAATACGGCATATGTCAATAAACAGACGGCTCCCAGCTTCTCCTAGTGAGAAGAGGAAGCAGCAAGGATTTTTAATGGTTACTGTAGTTCAACTGTAACTCAAATTGTCAGTGAAAGGAAACTCTCACAATGATCTAATTCTCTAGGAACTACTGCAGAAGGTCAATGAAACCAGAAGCTGTCTGAAAAAAAGTAGCCAAGAAGTAAACTGGAATATGATTATCTCAGCTTCATTGGCAGACAATCTGAGGACACCATCTCCTTCTAATTCAGTTATTCTGTGGAGTCATATGTTGACAAATAAAAAGCAAGGCAGAAAATCATTTTACATGGATGGAGGTGAAGAAAGAAAAATTTTCAGGGGGTTTCTAATTTTAAATGTTTAAAGCGAATTTTAAGGCTTGGCTTCTTTAGAATTACTCTATGAGATGGGAATACGCTTTCTGAAAAACCTGCAAGTATCAAATTGTATAGCATGTCTTTTACAGGTCCATGGCAATTTCATTCTAGGCATTACAGGGAGGTGGAAGGACATACAGCTTTACTCAGTACTTTTTTCTTGTTACTCAGACTGAAATTACTAGAATTCTTGTGACTTTGTGGGTTTTTTTCTCTTTAACCCTCTCTTTTTTTCCAGTTGTCCATGGTCTTCTGAAAACTATCCTATGGGCCTGTAATTTCTTACATTTAAAAGAGACGGTGATGGCTTATTTTGAAAACAGAAAATTCGATTAGGTCAAATACGAAGGGAATAAATGTATTCTGTGGTAAGAAGCGAGTCTTTTGAAATGGATTAGGATGCTGATACAGGTCATGGAAGTGGCCCTCATGGAGTGTAGGAAGTGAGAAGTGTCTCAAAAAATGTGTTTAAGTGTTTTGAGATGGTCAAGTTAGAACTATCTGAATCAGTTTTGCACAGTACTCAGCTGCATATTTTATTTTTTCTGCTGCAGAATGGCAGTTGTCCAGCTAATGAAAACTGAATTACAAATACATGTGACAACCTTCTGGGCTTAACCTCTCTCAAATTAAGCTGCTAAACTGTAGGTTTCTAGACTGAGATAGTTAGATACCTTGGTTACTTACTTAGTCAAAGGTGACTAAATATACAAAGATGTATATTCTTCTTGAAGGCAGTTGCTCTGGTCTGTTTGAGGAGACTAGATGACTGATTTAGACTGGATGCCTACTGTTTAGATATCTAAAGTTAGGCAAACTAAATTCCACTCTTATTTATACAATGACAAATGGAGAGGGAGTACTCCATAAAGTGTGCAGGGTTTGGTGGAAGCTGTTCTCCCCACCTATGGAGGCATCTTAACCTATGGTGCAGGAGTCCCTCTTGCTATACAACAACATGATTCTAGGTTTTGAAATTCAAAAACATCAAACTGATGGTAGAGATATACATCCTTACCCAGTGAAAATCCATTTTTTATTTTTTTCTTTGAATTACAAGAAACAACAACTCTTGCAGAGACATATTAAAAGGTACTTTTATGTACAGGTAATGATGCATTATAAAGAAACAAACAGTATCACAAAGCCGAGTTCTGCACACATGAGAGGCTTAACTCTTTTCACAGCTTTCTTACATAGAAAGTTGTATTTTGGTTTTGGCTTTTAGACCTCATAGAAAAGGATGCCTGTTGCCAGGTAGACTGACTATCTTGTACATACATAGATGTGGTACAGGGCACAGGGACACTCAGACTTTTTTAGCTACCCAGAAGAGTCTACATATGTACAAAAGTTTACTATTGACTCCTTTCTCATGATTCTGTGATTAATATAACTTATAAAACTTGAGGTGCAAATTTCACATACCTGTTTGTATAGAGTGCTGCAGGCACAAAATACAGGTTCTTGAAACACTTCCTCCCGTACTGAATTCAGATACTGTTACTATGTTACTATTTCGTTTCTCAATGAAAATGCATGCAAAAAACTGTTAGTCTTAGGACAAAAAATTCAGCATAGAAGTTGAAGAGAAAGAAGTGACCCACAGCCTATGCAGTATGGAAGCAGAATTCCTTCAGTAGCTGAACTCTTTTGCAGAAAAACATATCATTATTTCTTTCTCAATACACTTTTGATTATGGCAGTGTGAACACAAAATTCGGCTGTGAAATGTGAAGCTGTAAATGAACTCACAGAAACACTCATATCACTCCTACCTATCTTATTTTGAAAAGCGTATGAGCACACAACTTGAACACTACATTCTTTTACAAGTGATATTTTCTTACAAATCGATTTTCCTTAAGGCTTGGGCTGACTTCTTAAGGCAGTGTAGATCCATCTGACTAACAAAACTTTTGTCAAATTTGATAAATGTGTGAAATGTAGCACAACAGCTTTAGATTTTTTTTTTTTGATTCTGTAAATCACACTATACTTTCAAATAAATAGTCACTGCAGGGTAGTCATGGGCATTATTTATGCTGGTTGAGGTCTTATCTATCTGGCGAGAAACAGACTGTAATATCAAGCTGTCCCACATCAGGTTTTGCTGTGGTAGGAAATTGCAGAACGCTGCTAGGAATGGCACAAACTCTCTGAAGGCAATTTAAGAAGGCAGTGAACTAGCATGATCTACTCCCAGAAGGAGGAGATGCTTTTTTTGTACAGCCTCCTTCCCACCCGCTGGCTCTAACATTAGGAAAAACCCATTGAAAGGCTTTAGCATTGACTTTATCCGCTGAAAACACTTTCTCTTTTCTAAAGACAAAACCTGCTGTGAACCTTTTATCTTATCAGATTGTTCTGTGTGGAGTTAGTATGAATTCTAGCACACTAAAATAACATTGTTAATCCAACTCTATTTTGTGATCAATGCTGAAGAACTGAAATGCGAGAAGCTATAGTATTGTACAGGCAAAGAGAACAGTGTAGCCTTTATTGCAGCACTAGAGGGCCAAAATAGTTGAAGTTTACCCTATAAGATGACTATCAGAAAGATTTTGTATCACCTAATTAAACAACAGACAGAAGAAATGTAAATAGATGTCAGAACTGCGAAAACAATAGGATGACAAGTCATTCAGAATTCCATTTATCATGGCCATCCATGAAAGCAGAGCCCTCTAGTAGTTGGTGGTAGACCAGGATTCTTACTCTGCCTTTCTCCTCATCAAACTTCTTGTTGTTCTTACCTCATTCTGCTAATTTCTTCACCCTTCTGTGTCCTAAACTAGCTTCCTTTGAACTTCCTCCTCTCAGTTGTCCCCTGTACCCACAACCAGGAAAGTCCCTTCTTGAGGGGTGGATTCACCTTTGTACACTGGTAGTTTGGACTGGTGGAGTCAGCTTCATTTTTGCCATTGTCGGTTTGCATAATAATTAAGATCACCCTTTAGACTTAGATGTTTCTCCTGTATAAAAAAAAATGTGCTAAAGATTTCTTTGGGGGAAGAAAACATCCCTCATTATAAGATTCTGAAGGGCCCAGTGGACAGTAACCAATACAACAAAGAACTGAAATGTATTCACAGCTAAACCTTCAGTAAGAAATTTGGGAGAGTTTCTATTTTCAAAACACTGTTCACCAGAGGATAATACTTCAAGGTTGTGAGTACTGATTTCATAAGAGAATTTGGTCTTAATTTTTTTCATTTTATCAGTCAACATACAAAAAAATATGCCTTGTCTACATGAGACAAAGCAAACAGATAAATAATTAAATTTGACATGCCAGTAACAGAACTGAGATTACTAAACTACTTGACTCCTTTTCTTTTTTTAATTACTAAGTCAAACAGCTACTGTCCTGTCTAGATATGCATGAAAAGTTTTAAACTAAATTTCTGCTGGAATCCTTACTTTGGTAAAAGATCACTTAAATAAAGTTGTATCTCAAAAGGGGTGGAAATACATTTCAAAATTATCTGAATGAAGTTGACATCTACAAAACCGTTTCTCCTTATTCAATTTCTTTTTAATATTTAAGTCATAGTTAAAGTGGTTAAAGCTAAATAATGTTTATTAGAATGATAAAAATGAAATATTTCTATCTAATGATATTTGAAATTTCCTATGAATTAAAAAGTGGGTGGACTTTTAGATTTTAACTTTTGATCTAATTCAAGCCAGGGTTTTTTTAAAATAACTTTTGCTGTACTTTATAGCTTTCCTATCTAATTCTACTCATATGCCTATGTTAACAATTAAAGTTCTTCTAGCAATTAAACCATCACCCTTGTGTAGTGTAGTAGATATAGTATGTTAGGTATGGTACCTAAGTACTATAAATGAAATGCTGTAATTAATTTTGTCCGTGAATTTGGTTAGTGTACCACATATAGAGAAAAAAAAGCCAAGGTTGTTCCCCCTTTTCACACGTGGATTCAAACATTTCACTGCCCATAGCTGTCTGTTTACTGTGTCCTTTGAACACAATATGAATTGAGAACGACTTGTACTTTTGAGCATCAATATTTTGTATTTTGCATAAACTCAATCTGCTTGGAACCAAGTAATTTTTAGTATAAATATCAGTATCTAATAATATGAGCAAGTATTGCAATTCACCCTTTGCAAAATTGTTTTGTTACTTGCTTTCATTTTTTTCTTATATGTATTTTCCTATAATTAATTATCAATTTTATACAAAGGTTCAGTTAGTCTATGACAGAATGGTAACTGAAATTACTGGGTGCCACATCACTAGCAAGGATTGCTTGTGCTCATTTCATATTTATGAAATTACTCCAAATATACCCTTCTCCACTCCCCACATCCTTGGGTATACCTCATTTGTTGCTAGTTAGCTTAATAATGATAGACTAGGATAAAAGGAAAACTGCCTGCCTTTGGGACTGGATCTATTGGTGTTTATGCTGTGCAAGGAGTTCTTGGTTTGGGGAGATTGGGTACTTTTTGAGAGTCGCTGAAAACTGACAGCTAAAAGAAAAGGAGAGGTACACAGACAGTGCCTACTCATTGGGATGTTTCAGAATGGGTGCCCATCCACTGTGCCACCTTTGTACTCTTAAATAGAAATCCTATAGAGGGAGTATGCCAAGCTGAAAATGAAAGGCATAACGTCTGAGATGAGACCATCCCTCTAGCCAGTGTGATAGCTCTTTCACCAAGGGTGTTCATCAGCAAAAGAAGCAGGTGATAGTGAGAAATGTGAGGGCACATGGGAAGATCAGGAGTCATGATCTGAGCTGGTACCAGTGACTTGGGGCAGTGTACAAGTGATGCTCTGGATAGCTGTTTGTGCTGCCCAGCAAAAGACCAAAGTTCGGATTTTCATGATTGCATTCTCCAAAATGCTGCCAGTTCCAGGGCACGAGGCATGAGAAGCAGGCAAGGATCCAGAGCTGTGGTGCACAGATGAGACTATGGTGTAGCGAGGATAGATACTCCAGTACATTAGGAACTTGGAAACCTTTGGAGACAAAAGGAACCCATAAACGAAGGACAGGCTTTACTCTAATCAAAGTGGAGACAGGCTGCTGGCTCTGAAAATTAAGAAGGCCATACAGGATTATATAAACTAGGAACTGGGAAAATATTGACAAACATGGAGAAACACCTCGATCACATTGATTCAACTTGTCAGGGTTGATATTCAGTGCACCTCTGAAAAGGCCAGAAGGGAAATAAACAGAAATAGAGAACACAAGTTAGTTTGCCTAAAATGACAGCTGACTAGCATGGCAAAGCTAAACCAAAGGCAAAACTAAACCAAAGGCAAAACTAACGAGTGCTGGCTTCTACACCAATGCAATAAGATGGGGAAACCAGAATTTTTGGCAATAAACAACAACCTTGATACAATAGACATCTCAGAGACCTGGTGAAAGGATAATTAATGGGATACAGTGTTGCCAGGCTACCAGCTTTGAAGGATGATGGAATGAGGTGTACAGGTGAGGGCACTGTACATGAAGGAAAATACAAAATTTAACAGCATAAAAAATATTGTGGGAAAAGAGAAGCACTCTGGACTTCTGGGTGGAAATCCCATACTCTAATAATAATAAAAAAATAGTACTAATACGATACTCTGGGCTCTTTGATCTGGAGGATGACAGTGCTTAGGTAATGTCGCAAACTTAAGACAGGTTGCAGTAGCACGAAATTTTCACTGTATATATGCAGACTGTATCATTGCTGCCTCAGGAAAAGAGGTAGAGGTAAGACTGTTGTATGCAATAAATGACCACTTTCTAGAATAACAAACCTTAGAGCTCTCATGAAAAAGTGTCAGGAATGCACAGGACCTAATTGAAGTGTTAATTGAAGAGCACTCTGTAATAATAATCAGAATAAAATTAGGCTTAAAATTGCAGTGGGAGAGAGCAAGCCAAATAAAACCCGCATACAGAGATTCAATTTCAGAAAAAGGAATTACATACAAATGAGGCAATTAGCAAAAATACCCCTAAAATGTATACTCCAAAAAGTAAGAAACCTGCAAGTAACCTCAAGGCTGTTTGAAAATACTGTATCAGAAGCCTGGGTAAACTGCTCAGAAAAAGAAAACAATGATCCTGTAAAAACCCCATATAGCTAAAAAGAAAACTTAAGGAGGCTATAGAAAGGGTTGAGTTTTAAAAACAGAAAGGTTGTCCAAATGAGGAAAGCAATAAAATTGTGCCATCTCATATGTACACAGGAAATACAGAAAACATAGAGGAATTTTGAAAAGAAATTTAGATTGATAATAAAAAGGTCTTTAAATACTTCAGAAGTGGGAAGTCAGCTCATGAAACAACTGGACCACCTGAGGATAAAGGTGTTAAAAGTTGCATTTGAATATAAGAGCACAGCAGAGAATGTGAGATTTATATATATATATATTTTTTTTTTTTTTTGTACCATTAAAAATGTTGGAGAATTTCCAACATCCAGTGCGTTTTTGTAGCAGATCGGTCAGGGGAGCTATATCAATACGAACTAAGTATACAGGAAGTATTAGCCCGCATAGAATAAGTTAGATGTCAATAAGTCACGAGGATCAGCAGCTATTTTCCCAAGAGCTGCAAAGGAACTCAGATGTGAAATTGCAGAGATGCTGGCCAAAATATGTAGCCTATCATTACCAGCAGCCACTGAGCCAGGGACCTGGAAGGTTGCCACTGTAAGTCCGATCCACAAACAGAGCTCCAGAGAGGATCCTGGAACCACAGATCACTGAGTCTGTTCTTCATCTGTGGTAAGGATGAGATTACTGAGAACGTGGGTAAAGACAGGCTGTAAGGAAAGAATCGGCATGGCCTCTGGGAGGGGAAATCCTGCCCTGATAACTTGCTTTGGGTACATGGATACAGCTGCCAGGAATGGACTAAGTGCTGACCTGACCTGAAAAAATACAGGTCCAGGTCACAGAGAAAAAGCAGAGGCTGTCGAAGCAGTACCAGAAAATGGGCTGGACTGCCAGTTTGACAATGAGCTTGTCTTCCCTGGAGGCAAGGACCCAGAGCAGAACTGCCCACCTCCACATCTGCTCTGACACCCTTGCCTCCATTTTGTCCCAGTTAGAAGCTGGGAAGGAGTTGCCTTCAGAGCTGTAGATGCCCAGGTAGAGCAGTGTGTCTGTTGCCTGACAGATGTTGAGACATGGAGCATGGAAGAAGCAGCTCTCTTGTCCCCAGCCACCAAGCCAGACCTCTTGACCTGCTGGGCCAGTGAAGACGACCATCAACTTGCTGACTTCACAGGCCTTCACATCCATCAAGTCATTTGGGTTTTTATCCAGCTTTGTAAGCATCAACCTTCTCTCCACAGAGGACACAGAGATGGCATCACATCCTCCAGCATGGACAACTATCGCAACAGATGGCCTTCACTACAATTTTGTGCTGAGTAAAGAAACTGGGAACTCGTGCCTCAGGTCTTCAGCGATTGGGTTACTATGGCTCTCCTGCACAATAAGGGGAGCATCCCACACATTGAGATTTCGTCCCAGATGTTGGCATGGTCTAGGCCAAAGTTGTCCCAGAACCTGTAACAAAACTCTGCAGTCAGCCTCTCTGTGCATGGAGAAAAGCAACTGAGCTGCTGAGAACATGAACAGAGTGCATGTCAGCTCCAGCTGGTGCTGGTTGTTCTCACTGGCCTTTGGGATCCTGTTCTACAGGGTGTGATAACTGATGCAAACTGTAGCATCTGTAGAGAGGAAGCTCACACCAAAGGCCAATTCTTTTCCATTCATCTGCTCCAGACCCATAAAAGGGGGTCTCTTCTCTGCCAAGAAACAAATGTGGTTTTTGGCACCCCTCTTCTTCCCTGAAGCGTAAAAGTGCTTGCCATGATCTTTGCCTCGGAAGAAATGGATGCCTGAACATATGGCAGCACCCCACATCCAGACGCCTTTTGGGGTCCAGAATCTGTTCCACTTCTCCTGGTGTTCACTGAAAGGGTATGGACTGTTGCAGTGTATGGCCAGGCAACTCACCAGCTCTCCAGCTCCGTGCTCTGCTGTTCTGCCACTGTGTCTTTCTGCATGGGTAGCGTTCTGGTTAACCACGTACAGCTGCAGCAGTTTGGCGTCTACCTTCACTATAGTTCTGCATCTCTGGGCTCAAGTGAGTTGGGAGACATTCACGCACTCCCAAAGAGTTTCTCCACTTACCACAGTCACTGAAAAATACTTTATTCTCTTTTGATTTTGTGATATCAGTTCTCTGGCATACAACATCTTTTTAGGTAGATAGCTGGCAAACAGTCTACATGCTATCTGGCTATTTTGAAGAATGTGCTGGGGTGAGACAAAGGTTCCCCAGTAATCAAATCTTTTTGTTTACTATGCCATCAGATGAAAAGTGCCCTGATATTATCCATCTACCTCAAAACCCCTATTAATTTAAGTCAGGTAAAGTCAAGTGCAAATAAGAGTGCTTATCTATATAATCTACAATTGACAATATAATGAAAAGTAATTATGAGATAAAGAGTAAATACAATAAAGAAAAGCTGTGCATTAATCTATTACAGTGTGGTTAGATTGGAAATATACATATCTCTCTCTCTCCTCCTTGTTCTCCTTTCTTTCATTTTTCCTCCCTTCAACTAACTTGCCCTTATTTTTACTAAGACCTCCCTATCAGATCTTAACTTTCCTTAGACAAGGGTAGAACTCTTCCCACTTGCCTAGCAAAATTATGTTCAACAAGATGCATGAGCAATCTGAGAGTCTGCTGACACAAAAAAAGCAGACCCTCCCCCCTTGAATCGTTACTCAGTAAAGTGTGTATCAGAAAGGTGAATAAAACAGTTTATGTCAATCTGAGCAGTAAAAGGTCTCCCATTTCTGCCAATTAACAGACAAATTCTGTTTACCTGTGTCTGCCTACAGCAAATTCAGTTAGTTTGAGTTAACCCCTGTTTAAAGGGAGTTTAGAGGAATAGTCACTTCTGTGGGAATTGAACTGAAGGAGGGAAGAAAGAGGTCCTTGAACTAGTGTAGAGTGGTGAACAGGTTTGCTGGATTGTTCGTTGGAGAAAAAAATTCACTACTATTAGAAATTTTGTGGAATTTTAAGAATAATTGGTTTTTTTTAGTTTCTTTCTGTTTTAATTATGATGTCTATTTCTTGAAGCATTGCCACATGAATTTCAGCCTTGAACTTCTTTTAATTTCTACAAATATGCAGGAAGTTATTAAAAGTTTGGGTGTCACATAATGGGCAATGATGTTGTACAATTTTTGAGAAACAGAATGGATCATCCATTCATGTATTTCAAAAGAAAGAGAATTACTTGGATACTGAGGCTTTTCGGGGATTTAGAGAAAATAAAGTGATGAAACAACATCCAGGGGAGTTAATTTTTTCCTGGGTATCTGTTTTGACTCTCACTAGAATCTGATGTCTCGACATGCTGAATACTGCCAGGGGCAGAGATTCTGGGATAAGCCACTCAACCCTCATGAGTCATCCAGAAAAGTAATGGTTAGGGGAAAGGTCCTGTAAAATGGGATTGAAGAACAATGAAATGAAATGAAATTAAAATAGAATTAATGTGCTGTGAGATAAATGAACTTAGCCTTGCAACTACTATAATTTAAGGGTCTCTCTTTTATTATATTAGAGACAGGATAAGAGCTGGTGAAATTGTTCCTTGCAAACCAAAGCTTGAAGAATATAATCTGCAGGCAATCAAAAAGAGAGTTTACCACCATCATCTTCCTTACCGTGTTTATAGGCCTGAGTATAAAATTCCAGATTTGAGCATAAAATCTGTTTAAACAGTAGCATTATTAAGTTGACAGTTAATTAGAAACAATACAATACCAAATTAATGTAAATACAAAAGTTTTATTTCTGCAATAGGCTGAGTCCACATACTCATTGGAATGGAGTTAGAGATGTCTCTGCAGGATATGTGGCAACAGAAAAGTGGGGTTACCAAGAGTCAGAAGTTAGAGATATGGGCAAATCTAAGCATTTCTTGATTGCAACAGGAGATAAAGCAAAAAGCTAGAAAGCATGCAAGAACAAATATATCTTTAGATGACATCACAGATTATCTGAGTGGACTTTTTTTTTCTTAAACTGATTAAAAAGTGTTTTTTTTAAACTGATACCAAAATGGCTAACCAATCTTCTGGAAGAAAAAAAAAAAAAGTTTATAAATGTGGATGAAGAAAGAACAGGAAATACATTCAAATGCTGTCATTTATTTTGTTGCCTGGATACACTGTGAATCATCAGAAAACATGGAGACAGGCTTACAGGGGTACTACACTGTAAAAGCACTTGTCCTTTATTCTCGTTGATAACTTATGTAAGTTTGCGCCTTTAAATTCTTTTTCTAGTACAGTTATTTAAAGATTGAACTGCAGCTGGAAATAAGATGCAACTGTCTTAATGAAGTTCCCGTTCAGCACAGATTTAGAATTTGAATAGCTACAGAATGTACACAGCTTTGCGTGGCTCTACTGCTCATTTCTGTTGTTCAGGATTATGAGCACTACGCACTTGATTTGTAATGAATGTGAACTATTCTGAAACGACTTACAGTTATTCCTCTAAAAAATTTGGTTTCTACGCTCCAGTAATGAGTGCGTTAAAATTCTTAATAAAAAAAGCATAATGTAAACAAATAATAAATATTTTAACCAGTTACATTGCTGTAGCAGAAGCAGTTTCATTCAATTTAAGTGTCAACATTGCAAATTTTTCCTTTCATAGGGAATGGCAAAGACTGTTGAGTATCTAATAGAAAGCACTATGCAAAAGTGGTTCCCATTTAGTGGTACAAAAAGGAATTGTCCCAACTGTCCCCTAAGTAGCTATGAAGTAAGACCTAATAAGAGCTATAGGAGTGCACTTTATCATCAACTTCCATCACTGCATTCCATTCAGCCATTGCATGTGTGCACACATACACACAATTATAACTTCACAGGGTAAAACAAGTTCTAAAGATGTTTGTAAGTCCTATGAAGTCAGTCGTCTAACTTGTGTGATACAAAAAATTATCTCATAAGTTTCAAGTACATTATATCGCACTGACAGATCAGCAGAACAAATGGTACATGTCCAGAGTCTTTTGTGAGAAAAGCATAACAGGTTTTTCATATTATTTTGAGAATCCTTCAGTAATTCAGATGGAGAATCTGAAGGACTATTCCTGAGTAGAAGGTCGGTTGAAGTAGGGTATTTCAGGTCAGTCACCTACCCAGTAGCACAAAGGAAAGTGGTATGAGCAGCACTCATATATCTTTTTTCCACTGCCAAGCCTGTACGACCAGGTTTGTATTTCAGCCAGGTCAATTGACATGAACGAGTGCAGAGTCAGATTTATGCCTTGCAGACAACAATATGTCTTATCCACCCTGAAGAAAGGAAAAACAAAAGAGGAGAATATAAAATGAGTGTCCAAATTTAATGGCACATTGCTACAGGTGCCCAACTCATAAACCATGGAAATTACTGTAAACAATTCAGTTGATCAACCTGCACATTACTGACAAATTAGTTTGTCAGTAATGTGAGGATCTTGTGTTCACATTTTTCATTGGGGGCGCTTTCATATAGTACATCTTCCTGGCTAAGAGAAAATGATAAATTTATTGTTCTCAGAATGGTTGCCAAAATATAAATTTGCTTTCACTTAACCACAGCTACATTAATTTAGATGCTAATTTTAAATGACAGTTCAAGGAAGCATACCCTGTCATGAAAAGCACATACCTGTGCCACAGAGTCACTATTATTTTATGCTTTATGAATTATGTAATTCTTAGAGTTAAAAATTGGAAACTAGAATGCATTCTTCATTATTAACATCCTCAAAAAGGAGCAGAGATGTGTCAGGACAGGAACCAGGGCAGGGAGAGCTGAGTCTACATCTGATGCTGCTTTTCACCTGTTATGTGATAACATTGATAAATTATTTAATATCTGCTTCTTTTATTCTGTATTATGTCTTCATGGGGTGATATCCTCTAGCAGTGTGCTCTTCTCTGGCTGAATCTGTTTCATTTCCTTTGCAGATGGCTGGCTGCCACGGAAGATAATGGAAAAATAAAACTGCCAGACTTCTACCTCCTGCCAGTTTCAATAGAATTTAGGAAAAAATAGCAGACTTTAATCTTAAAGACTTTCACTATGGTCTTTCAGCATGATACAGACTGTAACAATTTATCCCTCAAACAGTTTATTTTAATGTAATACTAATTCTGCTTCACCAAAAATCTCTTTAAATCTTACACTTGTTTTAGAATGTGTTCAATGTTTTAACAATGCTATGACATGGTAAAACTTTGATCAGGATAGAAAGAGGAAGTAAATTGAGAAGTAGTTGAGCAGAAGTGTTAGATCAACAGGAAATGTTCATAGCCAAGAAAGAACGGTAGTAAGGAGGAAAAAGCCAACATAAGTGGAGACAATTTATATGGATTTGGCAGATTTAGCTTCTGTTTCACATTTAAAAAAAAATTCATTTTAATAATTTGCATTAGATCATCCCTCAAAGTTTTTGCGTTGTTATATCCCAGAGTGGTAATCATAAGAAAAAAGGTGAATCAAGACAAAAAACAACAATCTGTTTGCTTCCTGTTCTTCTGTCATTAGTGTGTGTGTCCTGTGCTTTGGAAATACGTAATACTTTTGTACATACCAAAGTCCAAAAATTTCAGTCATTTTACAGAGAAACTGAAAAAAAAATAATGTGTAAGCAAATTTTCTAGTTATGCCTAATCATGGAAATGTAAGCCCAGACATATTTGACTTGTATTTTTACAGAAAGACAACAATTCAATTTGACATTTATTTTTGTTAACTGCTGTTTTCTGCCAGTTACAATTTTTGACAGTTTCAGTCACTTGGCCTTTCCTCCTCTTTCTTTGCCAGCTCTTGGAATGAAGGAGTAGGTTTAGGAGAGATCCTTTTGGGTTAGAGAACACTGAAAATAGTACATTTCAATTTGGAGAAAAGTAGCATGTGAGAAGTAGAACTGTGGAAACACAGATATTTTACTCTCACATTTTTGCATTTAAATATCAGGAATTGCTGGGTTTGTCCCCTCTTTTTAGATGACTGTTTATTGGCATATATTGCTGGAAATAGAATCCCTCCTAGACTTCCAGTCTTTTTCTGGGTTTTCTATCTGTTAGATACATACCTCATAGACTTCTGCAGTGGCAACTAATTACAGAAATCTATTCATCTGTGCTTTATATGTATATAAAATATGAGGTCTGATCGGTTACAGTCTAAAATCCACCAGGTAAGGGACATCAGTTACTCAAATAGCTTTGAAGGGTTAGAATCATAAAATAGTTTGGGTTGGAAGGTACCTTCAAAGGTCATCTAGTTCTAACCCCCCTGTAATGAGCAGGGACATCTTCAACTAGATTAAGTTGCTCAGAGCCATGTCCAACCTGGCCTTGAACACTGCAGGGATGGGGCATCTACCACCTCTCTGGGCAACCTGTTCCAGTGTTTCACCACCCTCATTGTAACAAATTTCTTCCTTAGACCGCATCTTAAACTCTTTTAGTTTAAAACCAACATCCCTTGTCCTATCACAACAGGTCCTACTAAAAAGTTTGTCTTCATCTTTCTTATAAGCCCCTTTTCAGAACTGAAAGGCGGCAATAAAGTCTCCCCAAAGCCTTCTCTTCTCCAGGTTGAACAACTCCAACTCTCCCAACCTTTCTTCACAGGAGAGGGGCTCCAGCCCTCTGATCATGTCTGTGGCCCTCCTCTGGACCTGTTCCAACAATACCATGTCTTCCTGTGCTGAGGACTCCAGAGCTGGATGCAGTACTCCAGGTGGGGTCTCACGAGAGTTGAGTAGAGGGGGAGAATCACCTCCCTCGACCTGCTGCTAATGCTTCTTTTGATGAAGCCCAGGATATGGTTGGCTTTCTGGGCTGCAAGTGCACATTTCCAGCTCATGTCCAGCTTTTCATCCATCAGTACCCCCAAGTTCTTCTTGGTAGGGTTGCTCTCAATGCCTTCATCCCCCAACCTGTACTGATACTGTTGCCCTGAACCATGTGCATGACCTTGCACTTGGCTTTGCTGAACTTCATGAGATTCTCATGGGCCCACTTCTGGAGAGCATCTCACCCCTTCTATTAAGGATAGTTTTTGATAAATAGCAAAAGTAATTCACCTGCCCTGTATCTGATAGATTTATCAAGCATTATGGGAAATTGTGTCTAACACACAAGAAGCGCACCTCCACATCCTCTGCAGAATATTGAGAAAAACTCCACAAAAAAAAAAAAAAGCCTGTCAGGCACTCTCAACAGTGCAATTAATGTCAAAGGAAAACGAAACTGGTTCCAAATATACAACAGTTTTTGCTGTTGTCTTCCTCCACCTTGTTTTGCTGCTTGCTACCAAAGGAGATAACATATCCCTTGTTACTTTAATTTATCCCTGCTCAGTTCCCCTCCTATATCTTGCCCTTCCATTTTCCTTTTTTAATCACCCAGTCACAGTCCTGTGTTTAGTGCTATTTCAACACCATTATTTTTTCTTTCGGACAGTCCTATAGATAGTGAGGAAGGTAGAGCTGCATTCCTGTCCCTTAAAACCAGAAGCAAAAGGTTGTACCCTCTCTTTCCAATAGCCAAGTAAATCTGACCTTGGGCAACATGTCTGTGTTTTTATTCTTTTCACAGAATGTGACAGAGTAATTCCATTATTTGTCCACTTTTACAATATAATTTTTATTAGGATGAAAATTTTGAAGATAAAACATGTAAAGATAAAAAAAGCCTATAAGTACTACACTTAGTAGGTATTATCCTTCAACTGTATAGAGCACTGACATATAGAGAGACAAATGCCCGAATTCTTTGTTCCAGTCTGTTTCATATATGCAAATTCCTGATCTAGAGCTCAAGGCTTTAAATGGTTTGTTTGATTTGCCTTTAAAACAAGTACAAAAGACAATGTACAGAGGTTTTTTGGGGTTTTTTTGGGGGGGTTTGGGGTTTTTTTCCCCTCAGGCTTCTCTAAAAGTCTGGGGATTTTCATTAATTGTATCCTCATCCAGCATGGAATCCAAGAATATAGACCCTCTTACCAACAATAAACAATTTTTCAGTAATATATTTTCCACAGGTACAAACCACCAGACATGTCTCAATATAACAAGAAGATGCCCATGCATCCAGTATCTCAAATCTATCACATCCTTCCTATCATTAGTTTCCTTTCATCATCCTTTCACAATAACCACATGCATACAGAAGAAAAATTTGTCGTCCTGCTGTTCACTCAGTATGTGTGCTACAGCCTCTGTTGTTTCAGTTTTTTACCTCTCAGTCAAACTTTGCATACTCTTCCTATTTTGTAAACTGGCTGACACATTACAATTCCCTTCTTGATTTGTTCTTGGGCTTTATTGTAGTCTTGAATACCATCAATAACTAATTCCATAGATTGTTATGATCCATCTGTGGTAGAGGCTATTACTTTACTGATATTGCAATCTGAAATATTTCCTCATTCCAAAGCAATGCAGAAAAAAAAAAAAAAGGGAACTCTAACACTGGTTATCATTATTACAAATGTGACTAATTTGCTAGTAGAATATCTGATTCCATACCGTGAAATGTCATGCCAAGTACCTAAGTTAGTTGTCTGGGAGGCACGATTGCTGCTTGGGCACTGGCTGGACGTTGGTCAGCAGGTAGTGAGCAGTTGCATCACTTGTTTTTGTTAGGTTTTGACTCTTTTTTTGTTGTTGTTTTCACTTTCATTACAATTTAGTATTAGTATTAGTAATAGCATTAGTATTATTAGTATTAGTATTTTATTTCAGCCATTAAACTGTCCTTATCTCAACCCACAAGTTCTCTTACCTTTCCCTTCCAACTCTCTCCCCCATTCCACCGCAGGCAGGAGGTGAGTGAGTGGCTGCTTGGTGGTTATTTGCTAACCGGGGTTAAACCACAACAGCTAATTTCTTTATTTTCTGCCCTGTGCAATACTACCCAGAAAAGAGGAATATCCCCTTACAGAAATGCTGAGGTTACAAACTGTGTCTGCATTTCTTTAAAGCAAGTAGGTCCCTGAAGCTTGTATATTGAGCTGGATGTGTAGTGCAGCAACTTACGTTGTCCTTGGCCGTGGTTCCGAAATAGGGCATTTACTGGTATGTGTTTTGACTCCCTTTTCTATCCTGAACATTTGTGTTTCCTTCTCGTGCTGTGAGTTTTGGATTTATCCTGACATGATACTGTGATATAAATGCCCAGAAAGTCTGGTGAAGTGACACCACTTTGAAGTACAAAGTAGCTTTCTATGTCTCAGACATGCAGCTGTTTGCTCTTCTGCAACTACATTGTCTCTTTTTCTTTTTCTTCCCCATAAAGTTTACCTTAGACCTAAGAGAACTCTTGCGCAGCAAACTCTGTGAATAATTCTGGTTTTCTCAAAGTGGTGGTTTCTCACAAATATGTGTAATTCAAGAAATCTTGAGCAGAACTAGTCGCAAGTCACAGAATCACAGAATCACAGAATGTTAAGGATTGGAAGGGACCTCGAAAGATCATCTAGTCCAATCCCCCTGCCGGAGCAGGAACACCTAGATCAGATTGCCCAGGAACGCATCCAGGCGGGCTTTGAATGTCTCCAGAGAAGGAGACTCCACAACCTCTCTGGGCAGCCTGTTCCAG
>WKFP01015212.1:1192828-1212769 GCA_011057875.1 Pterocles orientalis | reverse complement strand
GCGTGTCAGCCACCCCTCCCAGTTTTGTATCATCAGCAAACTTGCTGAGGGTGCACTCTATTCCCTCATCCAAGTCGTTGATGAATATATTGAACAGCACAGGTCCCAGTACCGAACCCTGGGGGACTCCACTAGATACAGGCCTCCAGCTAGACTCCATCCCATTCACCACAACTCTCTGGCTTCTTTTCTCCAGCCAGTTCACAATCCATCTCACTACCCGATCATCCAGATCACACTTCCTCAGTTATATCACGTTACCATTTTCTCTTCCTTTTGTGCATATGCATCACTGCTAAAGTTTGTAGTTTATCACCGACTCCATGAAACATTGATATTAGTATAAAATTATTGAAATGGCCATGACTTCATCTTCATTATAAAAAAATAATTTTCCTTTCAACACTGGAATAGCAACAAATTATGTATCTGTGGCAACCGTCTCTTCCGAACAGCTTAGAGTTAATATATTTTCAATTTAGGTGGCCAATTCTGTTTTTTGCAGCTTTTCCCATGAGATCAGAAGCTAAATCTTAGCTCCTATGAATACGTATGAAGATCCGTCAGCATTTTGCTTCTGTTTGTGAAACAGTTGTCTATTTTGTGAGTGAAGTGCACTGTTAATCCTGGGAGAGAATAGAAGTAATGTTTTTTGTACAATATGTTTGAGAGTAAAAGCTTTTTCTTTTTTACTTCCATTCCTTTTTATCTGCATAGATAATTTTTGGGTGACATTTTTTCTTAATATATTAATTGCATTTTTGTCCTTATTGGGATATCTGGAAAAATGTATAAGCATTCCTTTGGTTTTGCCTACAAATCAGTGTGAACTTCAAATGTTATTAATTTCATTTTCTGCTGCCATTTACGTAATTGTGCTTCAGCACTCTTTTAAAGAAAAAGCATAACTAAAGAAACATTGGCCAGCTGTATAATATATTCTGAGCACAATTTTCCTGTTACAAATAATTGTAGAAATATTCAATAGCTCTAATTACTACCGAAAATGGTGCAACAATTTCTCTCTGCAGAATTCAGGCTGTGCCAGGCAACATATTCAGATCTCTTCTTGTATCTAGACAGTTGTACTCCCAGCGAGCACTCACATCTGTGTTTAACATGTAAGGTCAACCCAACAAAGAACTCTGCAAATGCCAAGTGCTGTTCCTGTGTCCACTCAGTTTCCTTTTTTGTTTAATTCCTTCAGTGTTTCAATTTTGCCTTCAGGGCTCTATTGACTAGTCTGAAATATAGGCAGATTTCTAGAAAACGTTACTTGGTGGCTGCCTGCTTCAATACAGGAATGAATAACGATTAAAGTGCCTTGCATTAGAGCAACCAGAATAACTGCCTCTGAAAGAATTAAATGCTTCACTCCTTCAGCACTGGAAACTTGAGGATGGAAGGGCAATCACCAGCAAAGAGGAGATAGCGTGTTGTGGAAGATGAAAGTGGAAGGGGAGAAGAGTAGGTACCTGGTCCATCCTCCGGCCAGCTGCTGCTGGGCAGCCCGCCAGGAAGCCCATCTGAATTACTCTCAGAAAGTGCACAAACAAAGGGGAACTGGTCTGTTAAGCAATATCTAATGTTTTCCTCACCTGCTCTCTTTTCATCTAAAATCTTTGTGATGGCTGATACCTACACTGAGAGTTTGAAAAGCACAACTGGATTTAACACTAATGCCACTTTTATTCACAAGTGCAGTGTGGAAGTGTCTTTTCCTTATGTGAGCACAATACAAACGAATAGGACAAAGACAAAAAGGATGTTATTGCAAGGGATCCAATGCCTATCTTCAGGTACTGAGGTACTGTCCTTCCACAAATGTCATCCCCTCCCCTAAAGGAGGCTTGGGGTGTCCAGTGGATAAATACCCTTTTTTCTGTTTTTCCACATTCAAGTTTTCAAATGTGTGATAATTTTTCAGCGTTAAATGTGGCAGTTTTATACCCACAAGAAATCTTAGATTTCTGGAAAGTCTAGGAATCCTAGCATTACCCCTTTTTTTTGTCGTCTACCTCCATAAGAACAATGGAATAAAAAATAAATATTATCCTAACTTATTTTATTCCTCTGTTTTGGTATTGAATAATTTGTACATTGTATTTCTCTGAAATTGCCTCTGAATTTCTAAAACTTGTACATTCTTGTAGCTTTTCTTTTTCTATTTGAAATCTAACTTAAAAAAAAAAAAGTTAGCTTTGACTTCTATGGTTCTTCAGAAAGAAGCCATAAGACAAATATTATTGAAGCAAAATGCCACAGGCTGGACAACCCTCCCACTCAGGTAATGTAAATATCTGGCCAAGTTGTCACTGAATAAAAGGAATTTTTAGACTTAACCTCTGTCATCCCAGCACAGCTAAGAGAACATGACTGTTTGTTTCCTGCAGATTTAAGGCAAATTTCTAAGGCAAGATCAGAAAGGCCAGGAACCACGTCACATAGTAAAATCCATCTTTCACAGTTCCACAGATTAAGGCATTACTGTCAAAAACATACAACAGTAAGATAGTCTCTATCCTAGACGTGTCTAAATTCATGGTGCTCCTCCATAGACTTTAGGACATCTGAACATAATGTCAAAAAACAAAAACCAAAAACAAACAAACAAACAAAAAAACACAGAAAAATATGGGAGATGATTGACAGAGTAAAACAAAGGACATTCTTGTATAATATATCAAATTCATCAGGCTGTTTCCAGATCGGTTTTGCTCACTCTGTGGTTGTACAGAATAGTAACATTTGCCGAAAAAGAAAAACTATCATGAAGTAACCTGCAGCAGATCTGACTGCCAACCTGAAAAAAAAGCAAAATCCACTACCCATACTGTACTTTTTTAGCATGCAGTCTGGGAGAAATAATAGATCAAAGACTTACAAAGTGTACAAATAAGGAAACTACATGGCCTTTCATCACGAAGCTCAGACTATTCTGATGTGTTGTGTCACATTCTGAATAATTCCTCACTCTAGTGTAGAAAGATGAATAATCTAAAGCCAACTCAGTATATGGGAGGGAGAGGAATGATGTATAGGACAGAGCCTGGAGAAAGCCTTAATAGGCTGGCTGTCTCTTTCTGCTCAGCAAGGACAAAGAAAAAAATCCTTAAGAAAAAGAAAGGCTGCAGCTGATGATATGGCTAACATTAAATTTCATACTCAGATGTGGGACTCGTGGCTCATTACAGCTGTTCATTGTTGATTAGAAACAGTCAGGAGCTACAGCTACTGCATAATACAGAGGACTTGGACATTGACCTACTACACTACTTCATCACCTGGGATGGTTTTCATCTCACTCAACATTAGCCACCTAAAAATTAGCTGCCTAATCTGTGCTAACGACGTAGACTCCTTCAGTGGAGATAAATGAACCTATGTAGTGTGGTTCCTCTTGTCCCTACGTAGGTATTCACAGTGCAGAAGATTAATTGTCCTGTGGAGATTCTTCACTCTCTGTGAATTTATCTACATGATTATGATAGACCAGCTACCTACATATGAGGTGAATAAAGTTGGATATGACAAAATTCATGCTTAGGCATTTGATAGTGATGGCACATCTTCACTGCACAGTACAAACCCATGAAGGTATATTTTGCTATCTTACTAAAAGGCACCTTGGGAACTAACTCAAAGAAACTTGTGAGGAATAGTTTAGCCTGAGAAGACGACTGATTTGCTCCAGAGAAGGAGATAAGCAGCTGTTGACACAAAAATTTCTCCATACCCTCTGCAAGTCATAGCAGCTGTAAATAAATGGGAGCAGTACCTACTAACTGGGAGGTTTAATACCATCGAAAGATCTTCTATATAAAAACTGTTATACAAGAGCATAGTGCAGAACACTGGCAATATCTAGGGAAGCTCATCTTATTATTACTGTTCATTTCTCTCCACTCTTGAAAAAATAGGCAGTCCTGATATTTAGAACAGTATCCCACTCCTGTGACACACAAACTGTCATTTTTATTTGCTTACCAATGACAGTTTAACTTTTGCAATGATAATTTACAGACAGAAAGTTAAATACAGTATAAAAGGTATCCTCTTTGAACAAATTTGAGACGCCAGTTTTGTCAATTGCAAACAATGTTAAGTTTGTTTTTCCTCCAACCATTCAGAATTGGACTGTTTCTCCATTAGTGGTGTCTATTTTGTGTACTTATATGCACATCTGAACCTGGGGGACTGTGCTCTCTCCAAATATTTTTGGACTGTTATCCCTTTCACTTAAAACATAAAGCAGTAGATTACTTTTAAAGAAAACTAAGTTGATACTGATATAACAGAATAAGAATCTCACTGTAATGTAGGAACAGAACATATCACATAAATCCAATACAATAAGTGAGCTGTGGATACTGTTTATTCTGCACAACAAGACAAAGAAGAGACATCCCATATAATCATATATGAAGTTTGTTTTAAAGCATTTAAGAAAATTGCATATAAGGAATGATATGTAACCAAATTTTGATAGCACACAGCAATTTTTAAATGGATGATTACAAGTATTTTAAGGATATATAATTCTGATCAAATTATACATCAGAATGACATGAGCAGAAAATCTTTTGCAGCATTTTTTAATGCTACCGTTTAAAGAAATTTTGAAAATTCTTTTGTGATTGAAAGTTCATTGGAAAGGTTTTCTTCCTCTCCATTACCTACTTCATGGTGTTCTAACAGATCTTATATGCTCAGATGTAGTACTGACTGAAACAATGATAAAGTTTTGTAAGCAGTAAGCTAAGCAGATACTATTCAGATTAAAAGGAGAACAAAACTGAAGCAGCACTAGGAGTAAGGGGAGAATCTTTTTTTTTTTCAAATAATTTGTTTTACTGTGCAAAATTTTATCCAAAACTGCAACATTAATAATGAATTTATCTCTTTTTTTTACATCTTTTCAGTGACTTAAATATTCTCTGAATTAAGATCTTGTAGTTTTGTCTTTCTTTTGTAATACTACTACTTTTTTCATACTTCTAGAAAAGCAAAGGTGCTTTTTTAAAAATGTGAAGGATGATTTGGACAATAATGTGATTTTGAAGTAATCTTATAAATTGGCTTTTATTTCTGTTATTGTTTGGAGTCTACTCCAAACTACTTTAAAATACATGCTACGTTCCGAGGTCAGGCATCATTAGGAAAACATCTATTTCGGTGAACTAATTTAAAAGGTAGCCTTGGTAGAAGAAAGATTATGTTACGGTGTTTTTTCACTTTGTCAGTACACTTCTGATGAACAGAGGTGGATAATAGGCACAGTTTAAAAAAGGTTTCTACATAGAGAAGCTGTGATAAGACAAAAGGTTTGCAATGATTAGGGCAAAAGCATACTAACTATGTGACTTTTGTTCTTCAGCTGGCATGACTCCAAAGCAGTTGCAGCTCTACAACTCATAATTTGTCACTCTCAGCTGCAGGTTAAATATCACAGTTTCTAGAATTCATGATGGTCAAAACATTTTTGAATTAGGAGAGGCAGAGGAGAGGGAGAGGAGAGGATAGGATTTTTGGACTGCTATGCTTGGCAATGTCTGAGAGGTCTTAAAAAATTGATTTAACTCTTGGAACCAACTCTTTCGGTAAACTTGGAAAATGTGTTTCCTGTCTGTCCTAAATGCACCATGAGAAATAATAGTAGCAAGCCTGGAAAACTGGGCAGCCGCTGTGGATGTCCTTACAGGCATGAAGACCTTACTCTAAGGTGAACAGGTTTTATGTCAGCCATGGCTCAGGGTTAGGCACTGCTGGAGTAGAACACGCAATGTTGAGTTTTAAGCTCTGGTTCAAGAGAACGTGTCACTTTAGGACAGTGCTTAAATTTATGCACTTGTCTAACAGTTCTTTCTTAGCTGGACTGAAGAAAAGTAAGGGATAGACTGTTAAGATGACAAGAAAAATATTTAAATTTCATTATTATTAATTATTTAAAACTTTAACAGCTGTTTAAACTACAATTATTTGATATTTACTTCCTTCTTATCTGATCCAAACCTACGGAATTCAGACTCTTGATGCATCTGATGAATTGGTGTTAACTGTTTAACACACTTTTACAGTGGAAACTCTAAATTTATCTTAGAAATATTAATAAAGATAAACATTTACAAGTGGTAGATTTGTGACTTGATGTAGAACATGCAGCATTCAGCACTATAATTAACTTTAATGGTTGACTGAAAATCTGGGAATAATTGAAAAATTAAATGTCTAAAAAGAATCTCCTCTGAGGGGTCTTTTCCACTGAAGCTTTTCAACAGAGTAGCAGATGTGTAGCTCTTTATTTGTTGTTTTGTATACACCTACATTGTCCTCAAATTGAAACAAAATTCTCTTGCACAAATGCAGTGTTTGTTATGAGGTAATGTACTAGACGTAATTACCATCACAGGAGCTTTGTTCAGAGCATTATGATTTTTTTAATGTCGTCCTGTTCATCATTTAAGCAGACAGCTAAAATACATCTTTATATAACCATCAATATTTAATTAAGCCAAAGACTTTTCTATCTCTATTCCAGCATAGCTTGAAAACAAGGAACCTCTAGGAAGATACTTTGCTTTCCTCCTTGATATCTCACTGTGCTCCTTTCTTATTTTGCAGTGTCACAGCTCTCCCTTTTTTTCCATGAAAGTCAAATTCTATATGTGTATTTATTTTTTCTATTAGTGAAATATGTTTATGACATCCAGACATACATCTCATCGTGCTCTGGCTTCAATTCCCCACATACTTTATTCCTCAAAGGATAATATGTGTAGGACAAAGGGAAGTTGAGGAGAGCAGGATTAACAACCATCTTCAGTTTGAACAATTTACTTTCATGGATTTATTGCTGTAACAGGATTAAAAATCAGGTCCATAGATATACAGAATCTGGCAGGGATTATGCAGAGATTTCCTTTTCTTGATCATTTAATAAATTCAATGGATCTGATAGTTGTAATTAAATTCTTCTCTGGTTTTCTGAATGTTCTGTTTTACCCCTGGAGATAAGAGTGATCTTTTTTCGCAACATTCCTGGAAATACCATTTGTTATTTTTATCTATGGATTTATTAATACACACAGACACAAATTTGGAAGCCTTTCACATTTTGGAATTTCACCTCTGTTCTTCATTTCAGCCTGTCACCCAGTGAATTCATCAGTGTCATTTATGTCTTGTGGTCATGAATTTTTATTGAAGCCTCAGGCATTGCCATAGCGAATCCAGTTGAAATATGGTAAATGTATTTTGAAAAGTTGACTATGCTGCAGTTAAAAGCATGAATTACCCTGACTCACCTGAAGCTTTTAACAATTTATGTTTTAAAAGGGGTTGTTGATGTACTCTATTGAGTTTGACATTAACGTATTTGATAAAAAATAATTTTGGGGATAAGGCTTAAATTTTCAAAGTTACCTCTGATTCTAGGTGTACAAAATAAATTAAAGTGGCTAAATACTTAGGTCAGCCAAGAACTCACAGCTCTGGACTGCAGCTACTCCTCACCTGTGATAATCAGGTCAACCCCATAAACTTAGACTAAAAATTAAACAAAAGAACAACAACAAAAGAGAAGCTTATGTTGTGGTCAACACCCCCCTGTCCAAGTGGAGACCAGTGATGAGTGGTATTCCTCAGGGTTCAGTACTGGGACCAGTGTGGTTTAACATCTTTGTGGGAGACATGGAAAACGGGATTGAGTGCACCCTCAGCAAGTTTCTTGATGACACCAAGTTGTGTGGTGTGGTGGACACGTTGGAGGGAAGGGATGCCATCCAGAGGGACCTGGACAGGCTTGAGAGGTGGGTCTGTGCAAACCTCATGAAGTTCAACAAGACGAAGTGCAAGGTCCTGTGCCTGGGTCAAGGCAATCCCAAGCACAAATACAAGCTGGGAGGAGAGTGTATTGAGAACAGCTCTGAGGAGAAGGGCTTGGGAGTATTGGTTGATGAGAAGCTGAACATGACCCAGCAATGTGCGCTTGCAGCCCAGAAAACCAACTGTGTCCTGGGCTGCATCAAGAGAAGTGTGACCAGCAGGTCGAAGGAGGTGATTGTCCCCCTCTACTCTGCTCTGATGAGACCCCACCTAGAGTACTGTGTCCAGCTGTGGGGCCCCCAGCATAAGAAAGACTGTTGGAGCAAATCCAGAGGAGGGCCACAAAGATAGTCAGAGGACTGGAGCACTTCCCATACACAGACAAGCTGAGAGAGTTGGGGTTGTTCATCCTGGAGAAAAGAAGGCTTTGGGGAGACCTAATAGCAGCCTTCCAGTACTTCAAGGGGTCCTACGGTAAGATGGGGAGGGACTATTTATCAGGGAGTGTAGTCAGGGGTAACAGCATTAAGCTGAAAGAGGGCAGATTTAAACTAGATAGTAGGAAGAAATGTTTTCCTGTAAGGGTGCTGAGGCACTGGAAGAGTTTGCCCAGAGAAGTTGTGGATGCCCCATCCATGGAGGTGTTCAAGGCCAGGCTGGGTGAAGCTTTGAGCAACCTGGGCTAGTGGAGGGTGTCCCTGCCCATGGGGGTTGGAACTAGATCTTTAAGATCTAGAACTAGGTCTTTAAGGTCCCTTACAACCCTAACCATTCTATGATTCTATGATAAAATATGGGACACAAATGAGACTTGGAACTATTGCTTAGAATATACTGGTTGTTAAGATTTATCCTGCTTTATGGGGCACTGAAGTGAGTAATGAACAGTGAGGTGAATAGACAGGGTGTTCAATAGCCTCTTCTAGGCTCCCTTTCTCATGAAAGGTTGAACCAGATGATCTTTCAACCTGGTCTGCCCTATGATTCCACTAATAGTAGATTACAAGAGGTAGCTGTAGACTTCAGGAACTCCAGCCACACTTCACAACGGACTCCACACCGTTGACTGACTATTGACTAGAGGGAACTGGGGTTGTTTAGTCTGGAGAAGAGGAGGCTGAGAGGAGACCTCATCACTCTCTACAACTACGTGAAAGGAGGTTGTAGCGAGGTGGGCGCTGTCCACTTCTCTAAAGTAACAAGTGATAGGACAAGAGGAAACGGCCTCAAGTTGCGCCAGGGGAGGTTTAGGCTGGATATTAGAAAAAATTTCTTCACTGAAAGAGTGATCAAGCATTAGAACAGGTTGCCCAGGGAAGTGGTGGAGTCACCGTCCCTGGAGGTGTTCAAGAAATGTGTAGATGTGGTGCTTAGGGATATGGTTTAGTGAGTTAGGTGGTGTGGGTTGGACTTGATGATCCTTGAGGTCTTTTCCAACATTATCTATTCTATTCTATTCTATTCTATTCTATTCTATTCTATTCTATTCTATTCTATTCTATTCTATTCTATTCTATTCTATTCTATTCTATTCTATATGCTATGTAATAGTATATAATTGGGGCCTAAAATAACGATATGAATATTATGCATCTGGTCGCCTTGGGGGATCAAAGACTAGAGAACAATTTATGCTACTAAAGTGTCCTAATATTCTTATTTGCTTTAATATAGAGTTGTCTGATCAGAAACAAGCATATATGCAGCAGTCTCAGTGAGATACTTCATTAAAATCATGCGCTATTTGAATATAGTGAAGTCCATGGAAGAGAACAACCTGCCAAAAGAGTAAAACATTCTCTGAATACCAAGCCTTAAGTCCACTCGGATTTCTTCAGCCTAGTATGTATATCCTGCCCAGAAATAAAGGGAAGAAAACCCAATATATTCTTTACTAATAGTACTATTATAATTACAATTATTATTATTATTATTAATTATTATTATCTTTATAATTATCATTTAACCTACTATCTTAAAGAGACTCAGAGCTGTAGTCCATGGCAGAGCTTGGGCCAGTTTCCCAAACTGCTGACCAGAAGGTACCTCCTGAACGAACCATGCCCAGGCTTTGTTTTGTTAGGAACTGTCACTTGGGATCAAAAGAGAGCTTGGTAATGAACTAGTGCTCATGTATCACAAATAATCTTGGTACCAGGACCTAAAATGAGCTGGAAAACTGAATAACTTGCAGCACGCACGTACCTTAGGCTGTGGGAAACAGTGGAGACGATACAGAATGTGCCTCTTCTCACTTTTCACTGGCGTAAGCCACTGCTTAAAAATAAAGACGAAACTATTGCAGTGATCTATTCTGCAGCAATAAAAGGAAGCTTGAAAGAAGACCATATCTCAGTTATTAGTCCCTCCAGAGTTCTTAGGATCTCACATCGTACTATGATGGTATGATTTATTTCAAAGTCTACTATTTAATACAAAGATTAATACAAAGTACACAGCCTCTGTTCAGGCTGCAGATTAAAAAAAAAAACTAGATATACCTTCAAGCAAAATTCTGGCATCTCCTGTCATGCTTTTAGCTCTACAGATAAGGCAAAATAGCATGTCTACTTGTTCCTGTCGGTTTTGTTAGGTAGGAAGGTGTCTTGTGGAATACTGAGATGACTTACAAAATTTGTCACATGAAATATAAGGAAAATTTGCATTTTAAAATTTCCCAGGCTCACTGAAGTCCACTTGACTCCAACTGGTTTGGAACACGACCTTACAATACCTGGCAGTTACTGACATTCTGTAAACAGAAAAAAAAAAAATACATGTATACTAATTTCTATATTTCAATGTTTTTCTTCATTTTCTTCACTACCATAAGCAAAAAGGAAAGTTGTACAAAGGGCCAAAGACTCATCTGAGATCAGGTGGTCTCATATGAAATACCCCAAGGAGAAAAAAGATCACAAAAAGACAAATAGGTGATGTGCAAATAAAGAAAATGAGAAACTTAGGGATAAAACGAGGTGTGCGGCGTATTACCAAAACTAGCAGTGCTCACGGTTGCTTTTTGCTTGTCTGGACTATTGCTAGATGACTGTTCATTATTCCTGCTTTTCATTCTATGGTATTTTCAACAGCACATTAACTTACATCATTTTAGCCAGATTGGCTCTCATTCTTGATACATATGTTAGGCACAGAAGCATATTCATGTTTCAGTTATTCAGAGAGTGCTTTACTTCTGCTCTTTCCTTCCATCCTTTCTACACACAAAAGCTCCTCTTGCCTTTCCTGGACAGCACGACTCTGTGATAAAATTAAGACCAATGACTCAACCTCTTTCCTGTTTGCTTGCTTGTAGACATCAAATTTTTTAATCAATCTGTTTGCTCAGGACTATTTTCAGGCACCTATTACATTCATATCTAAACACTTTTATCTGAGCGTCTATACACAGCAATAGATCAGATCCATACTTGCCAACAGAATTTCAAGATCCTCATGTGATAGAAATGCAAACTAGATATGTGACAAGCAGGCCTAAATATTTCTGGAAAAAGCACTGATTTCCACAACTTCAGCATTTTTTGTTAATTTGACTGGAAGGTCACGATAAATGTGATATATATGTATTGTTAGGAGACAGTAACATGGAATATTATGCAGATTGTCACAATGAAATTGAGTTTTCCAACAGTTAACACATAAAATATAACTGAGAATGCCTCAAAACAGAAGAAAGAATCCACTGAAGAGAGATTTTTATGGTAACACTAGAGCAGTGGTTGGCAAGTGTTCGTGTCTGAATGCCTTTGATACAAGGACGATCACTATAATGTCACAACACAGAGACGTTTATCAGAATTACTTGCTTTTGCACATATAAGGGATATCTATGAAAGACCATGTGGTATTTCCTACTCTATGGTGCCTTAATTCTGGAAAACTGACGTTTCACGTGCAACCCAGATGCTTTAGCTCAATACAATATCCCACCCCAGGATAACATAGCTTGCCCAGGGACTCATTATCTTGCCAGTTTAAAACTGCTGATAGAATCACTGAATGATGCAGAGAATGGGCCATAACCTAAACCATGTTCAGACACTGCCTTTTGCACCTCTCTGTCGTCAGGATCAATTTTGTCTTTCTTTGTGAAAGCCAATACTAGCTTGAGACATATTCATCCTTACCTCCTTGGGGAAGGTGTGAATTCTCCAGTACAGAGAGGATGGTGGGCAGAAGCGAGATGAGAGCACCTGCGTGCTGCAGACTGTGTTCCACCCTGGTGGCTGCCAGCTCCACGCAGAACACCCATTAACACCACAGCAGCTGGTTTGCTGGAGTCAGGCAGGTGTAGCCTGACACCCTGGCATGCCTTTTGTCGTTTCTGGAAAAAACAAACAAGATAATTATAGTTAAATAAATATGTATGGAAATCCCTTTACAGCTTTGGATGACAAACTGAATGAAATTCTCTTCCACAGATTAGTAACATGCAAAGGTATGAGGTCGAATTGGGGTTTTCAGCATAACTGTTACGAGACTGGTCTGGTATTTCTAACATCTCGATTAACTGGTGTTTTATACTGGCATGAAATTATCTGTGCATTCACAACCCTTTATTTTCACAGCTGTCAAGGGAAAAATGAAGACCTGTTTTTGAATTTGCAAAGTTGTTTATTTTTACAAAGAAGTGTCAGTTTATCAACCATCTCAAATCACATCCCCATCACGGTCCAAAGCTTTTCAGATTTGAGATGGTACTTCAGTTCTGAGAAAGCCTCTCAATATAGTCAGCCACTTCTCAATGAGGGTTACCCTTTGCAATGTGGGACGTCCTTATGCAATGTGAAATATTAAGATTTTCCCTGTGCTTTCAATTTTGAAAGCACAGGGAAGATCTTTTCTGCTTAGCTTTAATTATATTTGCTCATCCTTCCACGGAAGGCATTAAAATACTTTGTTTAAAAATCACTGCATAATTAATGGTTATGTTTAATAATAGAATATTTTGTTAATTTGTGTTCCTTTAATATGAGCCCAGGGCAAGGAAATGGGAGGTGAGCTTCTACTGTCTAGTGAATAGTAATGTCATTCACAGTTGTGAAAACAGAGATCCAAATCTTGCATAGAAAACAGTGAGTTACCCTTCCTGAAGTAACGAAGGAAATTGTTAACAGAGGGTACTGCTGAGGTATTTTGCTTTCAGTGTCAGGTATGTGAAATGCAATTACAGATGAAAGTGATCTGGCTTGCTCACCTAAACTTCTTACCACTTTTGAAAAGTAACATTATCTCTTAAAATTTTAAGTGGATGATTTTGGTTTTTTTTATCCCTAGGTATTAAAGTTCTTACTGGTCTTGCTATCAGCCTCTGTTATGATCTGCTAGCTATGTACTTGTGTGAAAATTTAAAAGTATGTTGGCAAAATGGATTGCTGTAAAGAATAGTTTTTCACATTGTAGGCACTTATACATATTTAATCCAACTTTGTATATCTATTTTTGAGCTTGCTTCATGCCAGAAACTCCAGTGAATAACTGTGAGATAATTATATTCTGCTTTGAAAGTGAACCTTTTGGTACCTTAAACAGGACTCAATCTGACGTTGGTTCAACATCTATACTAGGAGCAAAGCAGCCGTTGTAGTTCCAAATCCTACAGATCTTGGGGCTTGTTTTTACCTTAAGGATGTGGTTCAGAAACTGAGTCACATGTATTTAAAACTGTGTTTGTTAACAAGGACTTGTAGGATTGTTTCTTTAAGTTCTTGGTAGGTCTTCATAAAAGTCCAAAGGAGGAAGATCCTATGGGAAGGCATGTCTTTTCATACCAAAGTAAATTATACTTTCCCTTCCACCTCACTCCCTCTGGGAGCTGGTACCTTGTGATTTCTTCCATCCTCATGCAAATAAGTTCATAGCCACTTGGGACTAATGCCATCTATTTCTCTTTGGCCATGTATTGGTTATTCAGCATCTGCAGAAAAAGTTAACTTCCTGTCTTGAAGTTGAATGCTTAATGATTCATTTACCTGACAGTTGTCCCCAGGGAAGAAACATACTGTTCATCTTCTTACTTCCACCACCATTTTCCCAGAGGCAATGGGTTCAAATCAAGTCTTCCTTCTTCTCCCTTTACCTTTAATCTGAAATACTCTCAAGCTGAGTATGACTGTACAGGGATCAGAATCAAGATACAGCAGTCATTTGCTGGATTCTAATTACTAACAATTTCCACAGCTGTCATACAGTACCTCCGTTTTAATTGGTTGTACTAATAAAAGGAGTATTTCTGTGCACTGAGACGCAGACTATCACCGTGCAATTTAGGCAGCCTGCCGTAAGCAGCCTTATGGGTAAGTACTTAGGGACTGCTACTTACTGCAAAAGGCTTCCCCTAAATTAAAATAGTGCAATTGAAATTAAAATAGTGCAATTGAAATTAAAATAGCGCATATGTTGCATTAATAAAGTCATAAACCATGCTTAGTCAAGCTGCTCTATGTCACTGGAGAAGTTTTAATCAGTCAGACTGTTCTCTTTTTAATATTATTCTATTTGGAATTGTACAGAGACCTCCCCTGAAACAGAAGATCACTATTTTTTTTTTTAAATTATGGAACGTGAATGGTCACAGCAGTTGCAGATTTTGCATAACTAATAAACTGAGAAAAAGATCTCTTCTGGGTTTAACATTTGCTTCTATTAGGCCGTTTGATTCCTTAACAAAGATGGAAAGAGGCAGCAGTGTGATAGCTTGAGACCCCTGTACGTCAGCTATCAAATCAGGTCAAAGACGACATTAAATATAATAAATACTGTTTATAAGGATGAGGCCTAAATCTAGGAAAGATGTTGCATCGGTTGGGAGGTATTTTGACCTTCAAGCTTTAAGTACCTTTCCAGACAAGAAGCAACGGCGTAAATTCTGTCCAAAATCACATATATATTACAGGGCTCTGGAAGCTCTGGAAATAAATTATTTTTTAAAATTTAACACATTAAGAAATACTACAGACCCTTCTGAGCACTACTGGGATTTGAAATTAGATAAATTACTAGTTTTTTTCCGGAATTAGTGTATCACCCACCCTGTCGGATATATAAAAATTAACATACTGAGAGAAAGAAAAACTTTTTGATGGAACAAAGTTTCATTTGAAACTTGTAATCTGGTGAAACTGAAATGTATTGTATCATCATGACTTACATATTTTAAGTTTCTGCCTGGCTCTTTTTCCCAAGCCCAAGCTCTAGCTTGTTGTAAATGGTCAAAATCAAAAGACCTATGGAAATAATACAAAATTTAATATATATGACATAACAAACACAGATATTGGTTTTAAACCAGTCTGATGATTCCCAGAGCTGAAGGCAATCTGAGCACTTGTGGTTTACCATACGTACACTTTTTCTCAGCTGAACACTGTTAGCATTTTTCTTTCTATAACCTCTACTGTCAGGTGGAGAATTCGAGATTGGTATTTACTTGAAAAAGTCCCACTGATTTCAGTAGGCACTAGGAGAGTCTCCAAGATTATATTTGCTCTGCAGGACCCCAGAGAATATCAGACCCAGAAGTGCACCATTACCTTATTCTCCTTCTCTCTCTCACCTACATCCTCATCTCCATGGGTGAGGAAGAGGGTGATCAGGCCAGGGGAAGCAGCATCACGCATCTGCGATCAGGGTCTCGATGGATTGGGACCCCAGGCATGCCAGGATGCTCATCTGCTGTGCCGTCTAGACATAGCCTAAGTGCACTTACTACAGCACTCTGACAGCAGTAATGCAGAGACATTTTTCTTTCTTTAAAGAAACAGAAACAGAAAACCCTTGTAAATGCAACATCCATTTCACAAGGTTAAAACAGAAAGCAGTAAAAGCAAGAGTCAAGTTTAGTTCATCTCATTTTCTGTCAGTATAACTTCAGGATAATCCAGACATCTTCTAAGAATAATGGCATGTGGAATATTTTTTTCAAAAACCAAAAAGGTTTCATACATGTCCAGGGTTAATATGTAATTAATGGGGGTTTTTTTGCATCTGTGTGCATGACCATTATGTTGAGAGCTGCACCTGTGTGTATAGCTATCTGTGTACATATATGCATCTTAACCGGCTTTTATAACGATAAACACTGTCAATTAGAAAAAATAATCCTTTCTGATAGCACACTTATTGCTTAAAGCTGTGGGCAAAATGCATAATCAAAAAAAGCACATTTTTCTTCTGGTGATATTATTTATTTATTGCTTCTATTGCGTCTACAGATACTGAATTATTTGTTTCATTATCTCTTTGTACTTTCCAGTCCATAAAATCCTTATGTACAGAGAAACTCCAATCATATTCAATTTTTTTCTAAAAAGACTTGTAACATGTTGGCTATTTTCTCATCTGTTGGACAACAGATATCACTGATGACACCTGAATTAAAATTACAGGAAAACTTCAATTTTGTTAATATTTTGAAGCAAGTAGATCAGGAGGTGAGAACATTTAGAGTGTGCATTAAACAGAACATGAAAATATAATTCTAGGGTGTTCTGCACATATAATTTCTGTATCTAAGGATTAAGACTGACACTATCACTGTCTTACAGGTTTTGAAATTGAGTAACAAAGCAGCTGTGACTGTTATTATCACAATGTTAGTAGCAATTTTCCAGTTTCCTGCTATAGCCATTTATATTCCTTTCCGCCTGTCAAGTATCAAATTAATAGATGCACAGTGATCGTCATTAACAAGAAATCAGCACTTTACTATACTTTCCAGTGTGTGCCTGGGGAGTGCCTCATCTTCTAAGTGTAAGGAATTGCTGCTATGACTACATTATGTACCAAAAATTAACTAGTGTAACAGCCACATTCACCATCATGGGTGACTCATATATGTATGTATGTATATATGTCTGTGTGTGTATAGCTAAAATGTACAAATGGTTTTTAGATGCTTAAGAATGAAAAGTGTTACAAAAGTGGTTTTTTTTCCCTACCTGTTTTCATTTTGTGTTCTCCTTTCCCATTATCTTCTCATGGAGTACAGCACAGCTTGTTGGTAGAGGGAGAACTTGAGCAGTGATGTTTTACTGTTCGAGCTACTAACTCCATAGTCTGATCTAGGTCACTGATGCATAGGGCTTTCCATTTTCATTTTTGTCCTCTGCTCGTGGGAGAGACATAAAGAGATTAAAGGGATAATGGGTCTGATCCAAAGCCCTCTGTGGGTAATAGAAGAGATGACAACAATTCTGTTTCACAGCAACGTCTGAGATTTGGGGATTTGTTTTCATTCCACTTCGGAACAAGTGGACATTTTTGCTAATTGAAATTCTTTTGAAACATTCATGTTGACTATAAAATGTGATCTTTTTGAAACAGGAAGAAGTCTGTTGCTTGATAATCAGAGAAATGGCATGAGAAGTGAGGGCTTCATGTTAATCTCCTCTTCCTTGTAGCATGGGACCAGGTTTTTCATCCCCAGACTAAATAGAGCAGTACGTTAATACCTCCCTCATCTATCAGGCAATTATGTGTAAGAAGAAAACAACTTCCACTGACTCTAGTGGTCTTTGAATCAAAATCATAGAAGCAAATATGGGATTTCCTCTTAATTTCCAGCATGTGAAAAAAATATTAATGCAGACATTTCTACATTCTAATCCACAGATAGTGATGGATCAGTTTATTTTCTTTACTCAGTCTTAAGTGCTGTTACACTAAAACCACGATGGGTATTGTTTCTTTTAGTACTTCTTTTACTATAAATGACTCTCTAATAAAACTAAATTACTTTTCTGTACAATTTCTAATTGATAAAAACACTCTCATAGCATTGACTTAGAAGAACAGTAGCAATTGCAATTTTTCAGGGGTTTCAGTATTTTTTCTTTGATGGACTTGGTGGGATTGATTTATGAACTACACAGCAGTAACACTGAGTGACAATTCAAAATGAATGTGCAGTTTGGAATCTGAAAGAATTCATTGTCATCTAAGACAGAACTATACAGAACGATATCAGTGTAACATACAATGAGCAGATATTGCTTTCAAAAGCTGTTTTATAAATATGTTCTTAGAAACACTTCAGAAAGTTATAATTGGAAGTTTTGATAGAATGAGTATTCCTGTC
This sequence comes from Pterocles orientalis, assembly GCA_011057875.1. Classification (NCBI taxonomy): domain Eukaryota; kingdom Metazoa; phylum Chordata; class Aves; order Pterocliformes; family Pteroclidae; genus Pterocles; species Pterocles orientalis. Next base: position 1,194,846 of record WKFP01015212.1, on the reverse strand, counting down.
TACTTTTTTTTTCCCCTAATTCTTAAATCAGAGAAATCTCAATCCTGAGATTATGCAATAAAGGGTATTGCAGATGCTGGGTGCTGCCCACCAGAGCCTGTGGGCAGGATTGACATTATTGGTAAAGAATGTGCCTATAAAAACACATAAGTCTAATATATTTTCTTTTCACTTTTTTTTAAGATTACTTCTTTGTCACAACTCCACATATTCTCAACATTTTCCAGCTTGATTTGTTCTACGTGGTATTTTAATTTTTTGAAAGATATTTGTGCACCAACTTACAACACACTGATTACACAAATTGATGTTAGTGCTGTGTTCATTAAAAGACAAAATCTTTTCTTCTGATCTCTAATATTCTTTATGTTGTCTCCATTCTTTTAAGGAATGATTTTATATATTATTTACATGTGAATTAAAGATCCCTAACAGGAACAAAACTAAAAATTTAGTATTCAAAGTTCTTTTACAACTACAGTATTTTTCTGTATTCAGAACATTAAAGCCCCGATTGCTGGTTTTCAGGGGCTCATACTGTCTATGTGCATGCATGCACACAGCTCCCCATGACCCTCACCATCTGCCATTAAAAAATATTACCATTATTATTCTCAGTTCTCTGTGAGAAGAGTTCTGTTGAAGAGTTCTCTGTTGTCCTATTGCTCTTTCCCTCTTGGAGTCTCAGACACAGCTGGGTAGAATGTGTAAATAAATGCTCACATTTTCATACTCTGAACAAGCAACAGTGAACAGGAGAGATTCACTGACTACGATATCAAAAGAAATCAGACCGAAGACAGCATCTGAGCTGTTACTGTTTGAGCAGTATGCAGCTTAATGAAGCCTGTAACATGGGAATAGCTCAGGGTTGAAAGATCTCAGGGTAGCTTGAGACTTTAAGCCCCATTATCTAAGAACTAGTGATATTAAGGAGGCTTGGGGAAACTCAGTTTCATGAAGGATCTTGGATTATCGCCCAGACTAGAATATCACGTTCAGGAAGGTCGATGGGAACTAATCTGAGCTTGCCAGACAGATGTAAGAGGTTTTCTAAGATCCTTTTGAGCTCCAAATGCCAGTCTTTGGAGTCTCTCCACAGGATCTTCACATCTGGGTTGTAGTTTTAATAGAGTATTTAATCACAAGAGACTGTGGAGTATCTCCTAAGTGATGCTTCTCTGTGATCGAGGAGCACTAAACCATTTTGTGACCAGAGGAAACCACAAGCAAAAACTGTATTTTAGACAAGAGAACAATAAAAGCCAGAGACAACCTTTTGCCTGATGTACCAGGAGGAATAAAAAGAAAACAAAAATGTTACGTATGTGGCAGTTCCTTGAACTCCCTCTCTTTTTATCAGAAAGAAGTTTTATAATGAGAATTGCCATATTTCAGCTTTGACTTTTTTTTTTTTTTTCTCAGTATTTCAGTTTGTCAGAACGTGTCTCTTTCTCCATGAAATGCCTTCAGGTTAATAGCCTTTTCTCTCTGCAGAGAGGGAGCCAGCATGCTAATGTAAAACCTGTAGGAAGTAGCCAGCACAGGTGCTGAAAGTAAATGATTTATCTACTGGCAGCTGTACATCAACTTCTGTACAGGAGCTGCTGCAAGTGATTGTTCCAGACTTCAGCTTGATACAAGGGCACAGAGAAGCTTCAATATATATCAGCACCCATCAATACTAGCTTGGATTCAGATGCCAATCAGTCAAAACAGCTTGCATGAGTGGTACATAGACTGGTACATAGACCTTCTGTTATAAACAGAATTAGTCAGGTTTTTTGTTTGGTTGGTTTTTCTTTCTTTTCTTTTCTTTTCTTTTCTTTTCTTTTCTTTTCTTTTCTTTTCTTTTCTTTTCTTTTCTTTTCTTTTCTTTTCTCTTCTCCTTTCCTTTCCTTTCCTTTCCTTTCCTTTCCTTTCCTTTCCTTTCCTTTCCTTTCCTTTCCTTTCCTTTCCTTTCCTTTCCTTTCCTTTCCTTTCCTTCCCTTTCCTTTCCTTTCCTTTCATTTTCTTTC
>WKFP01015212.1:1180913-1192808 GCA_011057875.1 Pterocles orientalis | reverse complement strand
TCTTTTCTTTTCTTTTCTTTTCTTTTCTTTTCTTTTCTTTTCTTTTCTTTTCTTTTCTTTTCTTTTCTTTTCTTTTCTTTTCTTTTCTTTTCTTTTCTTTTCTTTTCTTTTCTTTTCTTTTTTCCCAGAATGCTTCTGTTGCAGAAAAGCCAATTTATCAAAAGCATTTTGGTGGGAAGTTGCAGTGGCACCAAGTCAGCTTGACAGAATTGTGTTTTGAAGTAAGAATCAAAATAAACTGATATTATCAGAAGAGAAAATACATATCTTTTCTGGTTTGGAATTACTCCAAATTTCATTACACTGAATAAAAAAAGAAAACATTATAAAGGTTTTGACTGAGGTGAAAGGAGATTTTCTGATTTTTTTTATTTATCAGAAAATTTTTGAGATATTTTACCAACAATTCATCATTTCCTACTAAATAAAAATGAATTTTCTCCCTGTTTCTGCACAAATACAGGCTGGGCAGAGAATGGCTTGAGAGCAACCCTGAGGAAAAGGGTTTGGGAGAGCTGGTAGATGAGAAGCTCAACATGAGCCGGCAGTGTGCGCTTGCAGCCCAGAAAGCCAACCGTGTCCTGGGCTGCATCAAAAGAAACATCAGCAGCAGGTCAAAGGAGGTGATTCTCCCCCTCTACTCTGCTCTCGTGAGACCCCACCTGGAGTACTGTGTTCAGATGTGGGGCCCCCAACATAAAAAAGACATGGACCTGCTGGAGAGAGTCCAGAGGAGAGCCACGAAACTGGTCAGAGGGCTGGAGCACCTCCCCTATGAGGACAGGCTGAGAGAGTTGGGGTTGTTCAGCCTGGAGAAGAAAAGGCTCCGGGGAGACTTAATAGCAGCCTTCCAGTACCTGAAGGGGGCTACAGGAGAGATGGGGAGGCACTCTTTATCAGGGAGTGTAGTGAGAGGACAAGGGGTAATGGGTATAAGCTGAAAGAGGGCAGATTTAGATTAGATATTGGGAAGAAATTTTTCACTGTGAGGGTGGTGAGGCAGTGGCCCAGATTGCCCAGGGAAGCTGTGGATGCCCCATCCCTGGAGGGGTTCAAGGTCAGGCTGGATGAGGCTTTGAGCAACCTGGGCTAGTGGAGGGTGTCCCTGTCCATGGCAGGGGGGTTGGAACTTGATGATCTTTATGGTCCCTTCCGACCCAAACCATTATATGATTCTATGTTTCTATGATTCTGGCCAACCTGATAAATTTCACAATTATTTAACTTCTAAAATGCATGTATTGCATACATTTTAAACTCTGCTACCTTTTCATCAAGCTTTATGTAAATTCTGGGGTTTTATGTTCGTTTCTTTTAAGTGCTATTAATAAACAACGGAAAACAAACATTAGCATCAAATGTAAACTCAATATTTTCTTTTAAATATTAAGCAAAGTACAGTTGACATTTCTTTGAAGCATTCATAATAGTATTGGCATAAAATCTAACTCACTTGTTAGTGCCTCTCAGGAAAAAAAGTCAGGTATTTATATTAATTTCATAGCCATACAACACTACCTGTCATGGATTTTGCTAAGTATTTCATAAGTTTGTGATAGATCTGTGACCTATATACTTAGTCTCTCAGTACCATTCGCAGTGAAAAATAAGATCCCTTTGAGATGTATGTCTACTTTCTCTTTCTTTTTAAAGCTGAGGCACATGTTGAAGGCTAATTAAGCTATAAAAACTACAGTGTCCAACTATGCATGCTGACAAGAGGTTTGTTTTCATCATGAACAAGATGCAATTAATATTTGAGTATATATTAAATTATGGTTATTTTAATCATCTGCAGATAATATCAGATCATATTTGAGATGTATTACTAAGGGAGAAATAGAATCAGAATACACTTAAGAGTCAATTTACTCCTCTGAAAGCAATAAACAATTTAATTAGGTGTATTTAAACAGTACTTAATTTTTTCTTCATTCAACCTTTTATTATGAGAACACAAAGTTTACTATAGATAATTAAATATGTCCAGAGATAATAAATTAATTATTTTTACACAAATATTTGTAGCAACAGAAAGAAAAGTGTCTTTATGAGCTAATGAATATCTAGTGGGCACAAAACAGGAAAATCTGCAAAAGTCAGACAATTGAAATTCAGAGAGAAGCTGATCATCCAAACTCAACTTCTGAGTCGCCTACGGCAGAAAATAGGATACATGTTGTTTCTAGAGAAAATGTAATATTAAATGTAGTATCAAGATTTTAAGGTTATAACTCTGCAATACTTTTCTAGATACCCCGCCACCACAAAAATAATTATTAAGGAATTGCTAAAATGATTGGTTAAATTTATATATAAAAAATTCATTTTGTTTCTTTCCGTTTTGCAAGTGTGGCTAGAGCTTTCCACAGATGCCTGGGTCAGTAGAGTTCCCTTCAGGAATCAGGAGGATAATGCAGGCAGCAAGACCAGAGCACTGATCTAGGACTAAGATGATGCAGATGACATTCTTAGTTTTAGCAGATCTCATCTATAACTCAAAAAAAACCCCCAAAAAACAAAAAAAAACCCCTAACAACCCAACAGCTTTATTCCATCCTTCATTTCACTTCTGTGAAAAAATTATTTCTGAAATGTACAATTTTTACAGAGAGGCAATACTTGGAAGACAGATTATTACCATGAAAGACAAGTAGAGGTGGATAGTCCAAAAGCATTTCTAGATTTCATTGCTGCTGATTGCATCTCAGAAGGAACACTTCAAAGGTACCATGTCAAAATATTTTTCCTTGTATAAAAATGAGAAACATTTTGTGTGAGTGTTTCTTATACTAATAAGAAAATGCCCATTTAATGATTTCTGAATGGGATGCTGTGGGTGTTTTTTTTATATCTATGAGCAAAACCATGCTGGAATTGCATGAGGGCTTGCTTTGCCCTGGAATCAAACAGCTCTTGGGAAATGCTGTATCAGAGCTGGACCTTCAGCTTGGTAAACTCATGGTTTTGTAATGAGTAATAATCTGGTACATGCATACACAGCACAGAAAATCTTTGCAGCAGGAATGTCCTGCAGTAGGTTTACTTCAGAAAAGTGCCAGGCTCTGCTTCACCACAGTTACAGGTTGGTTTCTATCAACTGCAAGGGCCCTGGGGACACTTCCAGTCTTTACTGTTCCCACACAACCTCCCCTGGACTTCCACCCCTGCCCATGGGACCAGGACCACATTTCAGCTCCATCAGTCCTTGCCGTAGGACACCATCACATGTTCTAGGTTTGCTTGCCTGCAATTTTGTCATAACCATGCCTGTGCCCGGCCATGGACCTTGCTGAATTGGACCCTGATCTGTGGGTTGCCTTCCCAGCTTGACCTTGGACCTGACTTGGTCACTACACCAGCCCAGTCCCCAGGGAGCCACCGACCCTGGCAACACCCTGACACCACCCAGGAGGGCGCACATCCTACAGAGCCCTCAGCAGCAATTTGCTCAGAAAAGCTGTTGGGGAGCAGCACACAGAGGCAGAGGAGCCCTCAAGTGTGCTCTTTCCAAGGTATGGATAAGGGAAGCACATGAAGCTGTGCTAGTTATGACATAGGACTGAAGCAGAAAAGTAGCAAACAACATTAGATTTTGTGGGACATCACTGGAAGACTAGCTTAGTAGATAACACCATGTGTGTGTGAGTAAAAACCATGTTCATGTTCAGCAGTGGCACCAAAGCGTGGTGGGAGAAGCACACAGTGGTGTTGGGAACTATTTCACAGTTGTGAGCTGCTAACCCATAGCTAGGAGAGGAGGGAAAAAACAAAACAAAACTTCAAGACTGTCCATGATGGAAGAGCAATGCTAATTATTCAGTAGCTAAGGATCTGGAGTATTTGACTCATTAATGTAGAAATGCAGTGGGTCACACAGTTCTGAGATAGAGTCAGTCTCTCCAAGAAACATCAGCAAAAGGCGCAGCTCCCACAGCCTAGACGGTTTTCCCCAGGGTTAGACATAGGTCATGCACACAAACCACATGCTTTGTGGCAGAAAACTACTTTGATTTTACAGGATAGCCAAACTAGGCCAGGTTCTTTCTTTTTCATGTGCACTGAGCACTAGCATACAGCCTACATGCATCTATCACGTTCCTCACACCAAGAGACACACACACCCCCTCCTTTACAGTGAAGCAGCCATTCTTTACATTTACAGCAAACACTGAATTCATTCACAGAGCACCATGTTGCTGTTGTGGAAGCGAGGAGGGAAATCTGAGCTAAAGCCTTTTCTATTGAAGATTTAGAGGGATGCCACGGTGGCTCCAGGCGGGAAGGCTTGCCTCATTCATCCACGGGCAGAACCATCTCCCCATTTCTTTGGCAGCTACAAAAGCAGCTCCTTTTCATCCCCTCTCCCTGACTGGGAGCTATGAGTGTGAAAAAAATGTTGACCCATCTGAAAGCATTTGCTGATTAAATAATCATTACTCGTTTCATCCTCCCACAGACAGACACTTGGGCCAGGTTGAAGATGCTGGGCAGACCATGTTTAATACCCATCTGTCAGGGATTATCTGTAACAGGCATAATTTTGTACCCAGGCCTTAATACCTCTTTGTAAAGTGGTTTTAACTTTGGTGCAAAACTGTGACATATTCCATCCACAAAAATTTTCTCAAGTATACCATAATGATCTTGAATGCAAGGAATATAGAAATCATTTTATAAACTATGGCTGTATCCACACATATTTCAAAATGCTTTAAGTGAATAAATTAGTTGCAGATTGCACTCCATATCTGAACTTTGCTGTCTCATCTTTAAACTACCACTTCAAAAATTGTGAAGGTAACAGAAATATTTTTTTTTCACATCCTTAGTAATCTTTTATCTTTTTAGCTTTCTTATGGATACTTATAAATGCTACTGAGTGTTAGTTAGTAATTTTCCAATGATACTTATCTTTTATCAGTTATTTGGCTTCCAAAGGGAAAAAACCCATTTTGAACCATGCAATGTGTAAAATTGATTTTTAGATGCACAGAGGGCAATTTTATCTTCTTTTGGTAAAGAAATGAGATAATTGTGATAATGCAAATATAAGTTTTTAACTGAGCATATTACAAAAAAAAGTAATTGATAATTTTCTTAGATCCTACTATTTATAGCCTATGATTTGTTACTTGCCCTTTATAATTTGTGATAATGATTTCAATAAATTAATTACTGAGGCAGATAACTCAGATATTTTCCCTGAAACTAGTTAAAATTCTTTGTTTCCATTTTATCCAAACTCTCTCAAAGGTTAAAAATGCCCATTAATGAGATGCAAGCCAATTATAGACTGACATAAATAATAACAGTACTGAACATGATGTACAGGCTGCATGTAACAATTTGTGGTTGAGGAACGAATTTAGGACTATGAACTTCCCAGTCTAGCTTTTTTGAGGTTCTGTTTGGTTTTAGTGTATATGGGTTTAAATTCTCTAAGCTTTGAGATTATTTGAAAAGCTCAGAATTTCAAAGTAAAATTCACATAGAATTTATAGAACTGCTAATATCCTGTTTACATGTGAAAAGAGGGATTTTAATGTATAAGCATCTTCGGTTCCAGTCCGAACCAATCCCCATGTCTCTCTTGGGATCTGTGTGAGTGTGAGTTTTAAATAGATTGACAAGAGCTCTTGAGAAACAAATCACAGCAGTAAGGAATATTACGGAATATAGCTGCAGCTTTTTTGGCCACCCACAGACTGTAAAAGGCTATTTCAGTGTCCATCATTTCCCTAGTAAGATTTTCAGATTGTAAGCCATGGTGACAAACAATGCATTATTTTATATAAGTGTGCCAGATCCTGAAAAATCAAGTATTTTTTGAAGTTTAGTTTAGACTAGTTGTGGGGAAACAAGAGGGAATTGTGTGGTTCGATGAGAAGCTTAATGTGACCTGGCAACGTGTGTTTGCAGCCCAGAAAGCCAGCCGTACCCTGGGCTGCATCAAAAGGAGCGTGACCAGCAGGTGGAGGGAGGTGATTCTCCCCCTCTACTCCGCTCTCGTGAGACCCCACCTGGAGTACTGCATCCAGCTGAGGTACCCCGAACATAAAAAAGACATATAGCTGCTGGAAGAAGTTCAGAGGACAGCTACAAAGATGGTCAGAGGGCTGGAGCACCACCCCTATGAGGTCAGGCTGAGAGAGTTGGGGTTGTTCATCCTGGAGAAGAGAAGGCTCCGGGAAGACCTTACAGCAGCTCCCAGTACCTGAAGGGGGCTACAGGAGAGATGGAGAGGGACTCTTTATCAGGGAGTGGAGTGAGAGGACAAGGGTAACGGTCATAATCTGAAAGAGGGTAGATTTAGATTAGATATTAGGAAGAAATTTTTCACTATGAGGGTGGTGAGACACTGGAACAGGTTGCCCAGAGAAGCTGTGGATGCCCCATCCCTGGAGGGGTTCAAGGCCAGGCTGGATGAGGCTTTGAGCAACCTGGGCTAGTGGAGGGTGTCCCTGCCCATGGCAGGGGGGTTGGAACCAGATGATGTTTAAGGTCCCTTCCAACCCAAACTATTCTATGATAGACTTTTCTGGACTTGGTTGTGTGGATTATTACCAGTCTGTGTATGGAAATTAAAAACAATTACAAACTCATCAGATTTTGAGAAATTGCTCTGCACTTGTGACTCAATATAGGGAGTACCAAGTGCGTACAGATGACCTTGTGACCTACTTATTATAAAGCATGTGACACCTGTCCTTGAGGGAGTTATATTTGATATTCTGATTGCTATCTTTTCCAAAAGTGGACATTGAAAATAGAATAATTCTGTTCTCATAGAGTCAATGAAAAATCCATAAATTCTGCATGTTTCACTTCAATTTCTTTGATCTTCTGCTTAAAACTATCCTCCTACAGACCAATTATGTCGTTTTATTGAGAATTTTTACGCGAATAAATAAGATCTGATACTTTGTAAGAATTAAAAACACATCTAGAGGTCTATTAAAGGCACTTTGTCATTGAAAAAAATGAGTGCTTGTAAATTAACATTAACCATGCCTGGGTTCAGGTGCAGCTTTCCATATTCAAAATAGGTGTATACCTTGCTTTCATTTGCAGACTGAAGGGTGTTTCATACTGCTTATGGCTTAAAATTGATAAAGAGCAAAGTTCTGTCAAAGAAAGAATAGGTAACTGCAGAGAGATATGACGTTCCCAGAGGTGCTAGGACCTGCTACATGAATGGAAACCACCCTGTTGCAGTGATGATGAATAAACAGGCACTCCCCTCTGCTCCCCAAAGCATCTGTAACATTTTTCTTATATATTCATCTTAATTGTCCACTACTACAGGTAGTTTCTTTCCCCACGCACTTTTTCAAAGCCTTCATTCTCTGCTCTTCATTTTCCAGCACTTTCACACTGAGGAGTATGTGTGGCAGACAAATGCATTGGGGTTTGGCTGCCAAATGTCAGAATTGCTGCCCACAATCAAAGTGAACTATACTTTAGCTAGAAAAACAGACATTGGGTGCTACAATAATTTTGCTACGGGAAAAGAAGAAAAATGACCTCTTGCAGATAGATAGTCAATACAGTTTTACAAAGGATGTCACTTGCTTTCTTGTTGGGTGACATTCTTCCTTTCATCCACATCTTTTTTAAACAATGCCATTTTATCTTCATGCTTAGCCTCTATTTCTTCCATTTTTAATGTTATTCCTCCTCTGTCACGCTATCCTTGTTGGTAACTTGCCTAGTGCTAGTCTGCTGAAGCTGCAGAACCTACAACAGAAGCCAAACTACTACCAGCTTATTATGTGAAATTTCTTAATTAGCATTGCCCATAATACATAAAAACAATTCTGGCTCACCCATTCGGACTTTAAATGTTGATTCATGTTTTTGACTACATCTTAAGCTTACCTTAAATAAGATTTCTGCATATGGAAGAATCCTATGTTGTGTTTGTGATAAATGCAAAGCGTTTAAAAAACAACACAGAAGGAACCTTCTAATTGTGTGTAAACCTGTCAGTCACACTTATTTCATACAATCATGCGGCATCAGTTTGATAATGATTAAAAATACTGCACACTGTTTTCACCTGGTTTGGTAGAGTTCATCTTCTGCATATTCTTACCATTAAAGAAACTTGTATCTAACACATATGTGTTCTAATAAATGTAGGAAAAGTTTGAAAGATGCTGCAATGACTTAATTATAACAACTTCCTCTTGCGAAAATGAAACTTTCTTGCTTGCATAAACTATCCTACTCTTCATCGTCACATTAAAAAAAGTGAGAGGTCTCCCTCAAAGATGACAGATTTTCCTTCAGGTGGGGGAACATGACATGTACTAATTAATCTATACTCAGGTTTGAGAGTGGTACATGAAGGTGGGTTCCATGCTGAAAACAAAAGAGTTTGCAACTTTGCAACCCTGTTGCAACTTGAATGTGGGATTGGCTGTAGCCAGTGTAATCAAAAGAACAAAAAAGATTATTTGTTTCCACTTTATTTAAAAACTGTGCTTTCAAAGTTGAGTGTCGTCTTTCTCAGAAGGGCATGGGCAAGGAGGGTTACAATTCTGCTTTACTTCTGTGTTTGACTTTGAATAGTTTTAGGCTCATTACATTCAATTCTCAGACACATTTTAATCATCCTAGTCCTAAGATATGTATAGCTGTAATCATTTACTTTTTCAGTTTTGTCAGGAGAACTGTCAGTTTAAACCATTCAGTCTTCCAGTAGAACCACAATAGGACAGATAACTTGGTTAGCTTGTAGCTATAAAGAACTCTGTTAACATCAATCAGTATTAAGAAACAGTGAAAAATAAGGACCTGTATCTCTAGACGAAAACTGAAGTACAAATCTGTTCAATTAGGCATGAAACCTATCACTGCATATTCCCATGCATTTATCAACTCAACACTTAACTATACTCTTCAGAGCAACTCTATTATCTTTGCACTTAGCTTGCATGAAGCCATTTTTTAAAATCCTTTTCCCCCTTGATGGCCCAATGCACATAATTTAAGTTAATATTTGTAAAAGGAATTCATCAGGACCAGAAACATTTTTGTTTGCACCAGCACGGTGGCAGACGGCCTGTAAGATGCATATGAAAATTACTTTTAATTCCGAGAAGCCTAAATAAGAGCTGAGAGGAAAAGGCCTGGCTGAGGAGCTACAGAAACGCAAAGCTCAATCTCCCCGATATCCTCTGCTTGACCACAGAATGACACTTCCAAGAGCTAAAACGGGACCCAGAGGATGCGCATGAGGCCACGGCTTCTCCCTCCACACCCCTTCTCGCAAGAACACCCCGACGGGCCGCCTCTGCCTCAAACCGAACTGGAGCAGAGGCTCCGTAGCCCTGTCGCGACAGCCAGGATTTTCCAGCCCGCGCCCGCAGCTCCCCACAGCGGCAGCGGGCAGCACCGGGGCCGCTCCGCGCCCGCCCTGGCCGAGACCCCCGCCCGCCCTGGCCGAGCCCAGCTCCCGCCGGTCACCCGGGAGTCTCGCAGCTTCTACAGCCAGCGCGGGGGAGCGGGTTGCTGAGGGGCGGCTCCCCCCGGGCTCCTTCCTTCTCCTTTTTCCTCCTGCGTTAATTCTTCACCTCCCCCGCAGCCTTCGCGGAGGCGGGTCGGTGCCTGGCGGCCCCTGTCCCGAGGGGAGATCCGGCTGCCGCCTGTCAGCAGCTTGCGCGTATATACATCGCTATATGTGTGTGTATCTCACTGATCTGCCACCTTATACCGTATCACTTCAGCGCTGCCCGACGGGGAGGGCGATGCCTGCGGGGGCATCTCCAGCGTGGCGGCGGGTGCCGCTGTCGGAAGCACGGACGTGCAGAGGAGGAGGGACGGGACCGCTCAGGGGCTTTAGGGGGGACCACTACCGCACACTTTGCGCCTTTTGGGCCCCCTCCTTGACCAAGGCTGCCGAGGAGAGCGGGACTCGCTGTGCCCCGGTGGGGGCTGGGGCCGCGGCCGCAGAGCCGTGGCCCCGGTTCGGAGCTGGGAGGCGGTCGCGCCCGAACCGGTAAAGGCGTAAAACTGGCACCAAATTTCTTCCAAACATGGGGGGGGGGGGTCGATGTGCTTTCTCTTTGGCGAGCCGTCTGTCCAGACCCACGCATGCAGCCGGGAGAAACGACAACCGGCGAAGTTGAGGAGAAACGCAGGTTCACCGGGGCGGGACAACGGCGCAGACAACTTTTCCCCCTGGACACGGGGGGGTGCCGACAGCGCACCTTCCCGGGGTAGGCGAGGGCTCCGCGGGCTCCAGGCGAGCGGGCTGCCCCGGGGCCGGGGGCGTCAGCGCCGCCCCCTCCCTCCAGCGGACCGGCGGCTCCAGCGCGGCCGAGACCGGGACCGCGCTGCCCCCGCCCGCCGGCCGCCGCGGCAGGATGGGCCGGGCTGGGCGCAGCGGGAAGTCCGCGCTCCACCGGCGGGCCCGCCCGAGCCTCCCGCTGCCGGGCGGAGGCGGTCCCCCGTGCGGCGCGGCGCCCCGCCTCACCGCCCGCTCGCCCCGCTCCGCCGCGGGGGCCGGCCCGGGGGAGGGCTGCGCGTCACCGGCTTTCGTGGCGCCGGCAGCGGGGCGGTGTTACGGAGCGCCCCCGGGAGCGGCGAGGGGGCGGGCAGGGGTCCCGGGAGGGGCCGGCATCGCCGCAGCTGGCTGCGGCCGCGGTGGCGGCGGAGCGCCGCTTCGCCTCCCCTCGCTTCGCCTGGCCGCTCGCCGCCGCGGAGGGGCGGTGCTGCCTCCCCCACGCCCCCGCCCCGCGCCCCCGCTCCGTCTACCGGGAAGGGCGCGGGGAGCCCCTCGCTCCCCTTCGGCGCGGCGGCGGAGTTTGAGCCGGGGGCAGCGGCGGCTCGGGTGCGATGCCGTGTTAGGCAGCGGGAAGGGGCGCGAGTTGGCGGGGCTGCGGCTTGCACCATGGGCACCGGGCTGGGGGGCGCGGCGGCCGGGCTCCCTGCACGCTCCGGCTGAGCCCGGAGATGTGCCGGTGCCCGGTAGAAATATTTTGGAAATAGCGCGGAGCGGCCCGAGGAGGACCAGCGGCACAGCGTTTACCAGCGGAGGGGAGGTCGCCCGGCGGTGCTGTACAGGCGAGTAAGTGCTCCTTCTCGGCTTGTCTTGTCGCTGCGTTACCTTCGTCTCGTGTGACTTTTTTTTTTTTTTTTTTTTTTTTTTTTTTTTTTTTTTTTTGGTAGAGAATATGGTTTAGGTGAAAGCTCAGTCTGCTGTTGAAAAATGGCTTTGGCAGAGATGTTTTTTCTGGCTGCTCTTCAGGATAGCATGGCCATTCCTCCCAAACTCTTCTTTCAAAATCTTCCTTAAAAGATTGGTTTTCTGGGATGACTACAAAAAGTGAAAAAAAAAAAAGATACTTGTTGGACTGCTTCTGTGCATCGATCACTGTGTTGTCATCTTAACAAAGTGGTTTCGTATATTTCTTGTCCTGAAATATTTTTTTTTTCTTGCCAGATGTCTTGTTCCAGCAGAGATTACAATTTCATTGAGGTAGGTACCATGTCTCTGTCCTATCCTTGCATTGTCCCCGGTGATGCTTCATTTAACACCTGACATATGACGACACAAATTGATAATTCTGGTGTCGAAACTGTGAGGTGAATTATTGTGACCTAATTCATATATCCAAAGGTAAGACATCTGAGATCCTCATCCTAAAATACATCAGGTGAATCCCCATCTGGGACCTGGGAGAAATTTCAAACATGTTCTTCAGATCTCCTCAATGGAGTTACTTATTTTTGTTGGCTGTCAAAGGAGCTTGGTACGACACCATGAGATGTTGCTTCTGCTGGATCCTGTTGGCTGGCTTTGGCCTGAAAAAGAAATCAAGTGAAATCCAGCAGCAAAATTTTGTCTTTGGCAAGGAAGCTTTATGTGAAAACGTACTCTGAGTG